>JADIIZ010000090.1:0-53501 GCA_027604345.1 Boothiomyces sp. JEL0866 | reverse complement strand
TCAGTAATTGGACAGTAGTTTGGAAAATCCAATTGAATGTTTTTGATTTCTTTGGAGACAGTTAAATCAAGCTCAACTTTGAATGGGTCAACGAGTACTTGCACCTGCATTTTGTCATTAGTTTTTTGCGGTATGTGAGGGATTCCCAGGTGCAGTGCTTTTAAATTCGAGTCCACTAATTTGGTGGGAGAAACACAAAAATTGTATTATCTATTGTGGAAAATATAATTAAACACTCAATCAGTGGAACTCGGTATAAATTGACTGCATATGTCTGATCGTATTCGACTGTCCAAGTTTCAATCATAGTCAATGGTCAAGTTTCAGTTCGTATAGTAGAGTTTAGAGAAACATCCGACTAGCTACAGAAAGGTATCTCATTTGAAACCAATCTAGTACTAATTTACAATCTCTTTATTTTGATCTTTTAATGAACTGTATAAAAGAAAGAGCTCTATCCCCGCTCCTATGGAATATTAGTGTTTCTGGTTTAGTTTCGAATTGGGTTGGGGCAGGTCTGGGCTTAAATGATTAGCATTGGATTTGAATTTCAGCAGTCCCAAGCTGAACTTTTTGTATGAGGCTGTTTTGAATTTCAAGTCGGAATGGCGTTAGAATTTCAAGTCGGAATGGCGTTAGAATTTCA
Source organism: Boothiomyces sp. JEL0866 (assembly GCA_027604345.1). Taxonomy (NCBI): domain Eukaryota; kingdom Fungi; phylum Chytridiomycota; class Chytridiomycetes; order Rhizophydiales; family Terramycetaceae; genus Boothiomyces; species Boothiomyces sp. JEL0866. The sequence goes on along the minus strand of JADIIZ010000090.1, from coordinate 52,855 downwards.
AATCGGAATACCGTTATTACTGTCAAGATGATTTTATTGTCATCTGCGACAACCGCATCTTGCAAGAATCTAATTCTTACCAGCAAATAGCAGCGAAATAATGCGTGTTATACTATTTATTAAATACGGTCCAGCAGAGTTTAGAAATTAGTGTTTTAACAAAGGACCCGCATTCTCCATTCTTTGTTATTTTCAAACCGTGGATATTCAAAAGCCAAACTTTACAAAGCTCAATTTCTATCGCGACATCATTCAGTTCAATACGAAACAAGTAGAATCCTTCCAGTTTAGTTATTTGTAGGTCTGTTGTCTGTTTAATCTCTACCAACGCTCGATGTAAATCTTTAAACATTGTTGGAGGATCCAATGATGAATACAGACCTTTCTTAAAGTTGAATTTCATTGTACGAATGAATTTGGGCGGTTTGTGGATTCCGTGCCAAGAGTTGATTTCATTGGTGTTGACTTCAAATGCAAGGATGGAAGGTGTGCTCATTCTATTTACCACTGAGACTTCTCTGCTTTCGATATGAGATAGTGGAATGCTGCTTGATTCAGTTTCATCGATTGTAAATCCTTTTCTGTTCTTTACTGTTAATGAATGCCTTCCTGGTACGATGATTCCGAAACTTTCTGCCTTTACGGTTGCTGAGGCCAAAGTTGGGGAGGTTAACGTAGGAGAGGTTGGTGTTGGAAAAGTCAATGTTGGTGACTGCAAATCAATTTTAAAGGATTGAACCGTATTTCTACGTTTAATTTTCAAATTGGATTGACTACGTCTCCTGTCCTCTATTTCTTCTTTGTGATGGTTAATTGTGTATAGAGTGCAGCCATCTTCATTGGTCACACTAGAAATCAGCTTTGCCAATGACTCTTTGTTTATTTCCACGGGGTCGTTATATTTTGGCCTTTCATTGTAACCAATATTTACCCACCTATGGTTTCTGATTTCTTGCATCGAAAGTCTTTTTTCAGGATCTTCAATCAGAATAAAGCGAATCAGATCGATCAGTTCCCATGAAAGGTCTTGCGGTATATTATACTCTGCCTTTTTGATCTGTTTAAAAAGAGATCGGATTGAATCTCCCGTAAATGGTAGTACACCGGATACCATCACGTACAGTATCACTCCTATTGCCCAAATATCAGTTTTGATCCCGTTATATGGCTTTCCAGCAACCATCTCTGGTGCCGAGTAGTATGGAGTTCCACAGAATGTCTTATAAATTTTAAATTACCTTCATATAGTCATTGTTTTTAAATCCTCTTCCCAGTCCAAAATCTGTGATCATTGCGTTCCTATTATGATCCAACAAGATATTCTCCATTTTTAAATCTCTATGAACAACTTTTGAGGAATGAACAAAGTCGATTGCGGATATAATCTGTCGAAATATCCTTCGAGCTTCTACTTCTGAAAGGCGTCCATGGATTCCTACATAGGTGGATAGATCACCACCCGGCGCATACTCCCTAAAATTAAAGAAAAAGAGTACATTACAACATATATATCTTCAGGAGCTTCGATTACCTGATAAATCTTGATGATATTTGGATGATTGAAGCGCATCATCAGCAAAATCTCTTGCTGGAAATGTGACATGGAATCACTAACTGACGGTTCTCGTTCAAACGAGTCTAATTCTCCAGTAGTTTTGAGCTTGCTGATAAATTGAGCCAAGTTCACATCTTGGTCGATGGCGTTTTCCCTTACACACTCCTTGTAAGCGTCTTTATGAATATTTCTGAGCAGCACTTTATCTATATCCTGCTGCAGCTTCTTTTTTTGGGTCTCGATATCCTTTAGCTTCTGAATGTTCATAATTTTAATGGCAACCTAGGTTACGACAGAGTACCTTTTCCCCGGTTGGCAGGTATTTGCCCAGTTTGACTTTTCCAAATGACCCTTCTCCAATAGTTTTGCCTATTTCGTAATTTACTAATTTCATTAGGAAAGTGTCTCCATTGTTTTACATATAAACTGATGATTTTGAGTTTGAGAACCACTATGAAACTTTCTGGGTAAACTATTACTCATCTTGACACAACAATTACACAACTTTCGCAGTTCGAATTGGTATTTCCTAAATGCTTATTGGTAATAGAATCTTCTCTGTGAACGTTGCACTTTAAGGAAAATTTTCCACCTAAACAATGGATGTGTCTGCGAGGCTTTATTGTTTCTCCAAGGACTGTGAGAAAAAATTTTAATGGGAACTTTGCAGATGCGGGGCTCGAGCGTTTTTCTTGCGTTTCCAAAGAAACATGTGGTAAAATATTTATCCATTTTCCCGCTATGCTCCTCAAGAAGGATTTATGCGAACAACCACATCAGGAAAAGGTAGTCAAATTTATTTGTCACCAATTCAGTTTCGAAATGAGCGTATCAATAAAGAAGTCGCAGTTTTGGGTTCTAGAAAGCTTCAAACCATGCATTTTCAACAACCACACTTTGCACAGTTCGATATTCAAAGAAATCCCGTTGACTACAATGTGAAAAAGATAGTAGCCTTCGAGTTTTGCCATCGAAAAACTGATATTTTGCTTCATTTCAATTAAAGCCCTATGCAAGTCTTGGAACATTACCGGTGGCTCCAATGTAGATAACAATCCTTTACGAAAACTAAATTTCATTGTTCGAATGCGTTTGGGTGGTTTATGTATTTCGTGCCATTCGCTGATTTCCTGAAACTTTAGGTCTAGCTCATTTGGAAAGGAGCCTTCGGAAACATTGCTCATTCGATTGACAACCGATACCTCCCTAGTGGAAGAGGAACTGATGCTACCCGTCTTGCTCTGTTGCGCCTCCATCGCTTTGTCATATGTACAACTTCTTTTCAAAGACGCAAATGGTGATACTCCTTCAGACGCACGTCTATGATGTCGAGTCGTTTTTGCTTCCTTGCTGCTTGCACTCTCTTTGAAAGAACCAATACTTTTGCTCTCGAACACCGCTTGCGCATTTCCTGAAGACTCTGAATTAATTTGCAGATCCTCTAGTTTTTCCATATCAGTAGAACCTATTTCAGTTGTGCTTGCAAGTACTGTAGAGATTATGGATATGCTTTTTCTGCGTTTTAAATCATAGATTGTGGTTGAAAAGCTCTTTCGTCGTTGTTTCTCCTCAAAGTGGTCAACAGATTTGACCATGCTCAAATCTTTATGTGGATTGATATTGTAGATGGTTGTACCATTTTCATAAGTGACGCTAGATATCAACTTGGCCAAAGAATCTTTGTTGGTGGGAGAAGATTCTTTTCGGCACGGTTTATCAGAGTAGCCAAGGTTCACCCATCTAGAATGTCTAATCTGTTCCATAGCCAAGCGCTTTTCTGGGTCGTCAATAAGAATCATTCTTATGAGATCGAGTAGTTCCCAAGAAAACGTACCAGGAACTTCAAAGTCAGTTTTCTTTATGTTGTGAAACAGCTTTTTCACCGTATCTCCCTCAAACGGCAATTTACCAGCAGTCATTGCGTATAGTATAATGCCCATTGCCCAAATATCAATCTTTGTTCCATTGTACGGGTACCCTGCAACTACTTCTGGTGCAGTGTAATTAGGCGTGCCACAAAAAGTCTTTTGTTAGTATTTTGCTCACCTTCATGTAGTCACTGTTTTGAAAGCTTTTTCCCAAACCAAAATCACTAATCATGGCGTTCCCTTGCTGGTCTAACAAAATGTTTTCGAGCTTGAGGTCTCTATGAACTACTTTGGATGAGTGAATAAAATCAACAGCGGATACGATTTGTCTGAAAAGCCTTCTTGCTTCAGTTTCAGTTAAATAGCCATATTTGCCTATATGGTTGGCCAAGTCGCCGTTATAAGCAAACGCCCTGACAGTTAACATTATGCTTACATCACTATACACAGATTTTCGGCTGATTCGACAACTTTGAAAACCTTGACTATATTGGGATGGTTAAATCGCATCATCAACAGCACTTCTTTTTGGAAACTGGATAGGCCTTCGCAGGTCGAGCATTCCTTTTCAAAAGAGATGTTTTCAGCATCTTGTTTCACCTTTGCTAGCAGTTGGTGAAGGTTTTCTTCGTTTTCCTCTCCGGCATATTCCGGGCTTGCCTTAATTTGCTGTAGCGCGTCTGAATAGATCTTTTTGCGGGCTCTGCGCACCATCATCCTATCAAAGTGTTCTTGCACTTGCTTCTTACTTTCCTGAGCTTCTTTGAGTTTTTGAAGGTTGATTATTTTAAAAGCCACCTGCATTAGTTAGGATTACCTTTTCACTAGATGGCAGATGCTTTCCTAATTTTACCTTGCCAAATGCTCCTTCTCCAATAGTTTTGCCAACATCATAATTTGATAATTTCATAAGAAAATTTGCTCCATTGTTTGATTAATATATAGAACGGAAAATAAGAGGAATATTTGGTTTATTCGTGCCCTTCCAAATCTGATTTATATGGACTTGTGACCAACAAGCCAGGATTACTTTCCGGAAAGAGTATCACGAATACCAACAGAGTCTAACAAGAATTTGAAGCGGCCAAAATGCCGCAAAGGGAACAATGGAAATTGCAATAGGTTTGAAAAAAATTTTGATTAGGAAGAAGAAAACTGAAACAATAAAGAATCAAATTCCGTTTTTAAAAAAAGGATATTGATAAAAATTAAAATTACTTGCGAATATGAGATTACAATAAGGAAATCCTTTAGATTTCTTTTTTGGCGAAAAAGTCATTTTATTCGCTCATATAGTTGACCTTCACCGTTATTTCACCAAGCGAGTACTTGCACCAGATGATTAATAAAATCCTGATTCTGCTTTTGCTTTGATATTTTCAATCCATGCATATTCAACAGCCAAATTTTGCACAATTCGATATCGAAAGCGCAGTTATCAGTATCCACCCGAAATAGATAGTATCCATCTAATTTGGAAATTTTCATATTAAAGAGCTCCTTTAGTTGTACTAACCCTCGATGTAAATCTTGAAACAGGACAGGAGGATCCAATGATGAATACAGACCTTTCTTAAAGTTGAATTTCATTGTTCGGATACGAATTGGGGGCTTGTGAATCCAATGCCAATCTCTAATTTCCTCAAAATTTAATTCTGCATCATTTGGAAAGGATTTATCCGAATCGTTGGACATTCGGTTCAACACTGATAGTTCTCTGCTTTGTTCGGGAGAGGCATTTTTTTGATTTTTGTTCATATTGTTAACCCTGACCACTCTACTACAGGTACTACTTCTCTGCCGAGACAGTAGTTGCAGCTCCTTTCTGCAATTCTTACAGCTGTTTGCAGCTGTTTGCGATATGCAGTCTCTATTAGGCAATCTGGAAAACTTTTCTTCGCAAAAGGATTCTTTTCGTTTTGTATTGGCGGAAGATACACTTTTGGTCTCTTCTACTGCGAGCTGATTATCTGAAAATACCGTTTCCATTGGCGAATTAATAGCGCAGGATACCTTGACTGCCGCTGAATTTGGATTTGAAACGCTGCTTGATCTTTTAATCCTGTTTGGAGGATTAGAAACACTATCGCGCTTGGTTTTCTCTAAACCGTCAGGACTTTTTGGTGCAACTAATAATTTATGATGATTAATGTTGTATATAGTGCTTTGATCATCACAAGTAACACTAGAGATGACTTTACCCAAGTTCTCATTTGTATTTTGAATCGGAACCACGTGTTCTGGTGGTACGATGTAGCCCATGTTAATCCACCTATCTTCTCGAATTGTATCCAAATCGTATCTCTTATCAGGATTTCCAACCAGGATCATTTTAATCAGTGAGCTCAATTCCCACGATAGATTTGGGGGAATAACATATTCTACAAGAGTGATTTTCTTAAACACGCTTTTCACAGAATTGCCGTCAAAAGGCAACGTGCCTGTTACCATTGCGTACAAGATTACTCCCATGGACCAAATGTCTGTTTTTGTTCCACTATAAGGTTTACCTGATATCATTTCAGGTGAAGAATAATTAGGTGTCCCACAAGAGGTCTGGATTAGAAACAGTTACTCTCATATAATCCGAGTTTTGGAAGCTTCTTCCTAATCCAAAGTCTGTTATCAGGGCATTGCTGTTTTGGTCCAATAAGATGTTTTCCATTTTCAAATCTCTGTGTACGACTTTGGAGCTGTGAATGAAATCTAAACCTGAAACTATTTGCCTGAATATTCTTCGAGCTTCTGGCTCCGTCAGGTATCCCTGTTTGGCAACCAAAGAGGCCAAGTCCCCATTTGGAGCATAAGCCCTAAATTATCAACGAAATTACATTACAATGTATAAATCACTTTTAGATTCAATCACCTTAAATATTTTTATAATGTTTGGATGATTGAACCGCATCATTAGTAAAACCTCCTTCTGGAAACTGGATAGCGATTCGGAAACCAATGGTTCCTCCTCAAACAAATTGATTCTGTTTGACTCTTTTTTCACTCTATCTATAAACTGGACCAGGTTGAGCTCATTTTGCTCGTCGGTCAACTCTGGGTCCATTTTTATGTGTTTTAGGGCGTCATTGTAAATCTTTTTACGAGCTTTTCTGAGCATAATCTCATCTTCTTGGTCATAGTCTTCTTTCTTTCTGTCTTCCGCTTCTTTTAGTTTCATTTTATCAATGATTTTAATTGCTACCTGTGTTACGGTTAGTTACCTTTTCGCCAGAAGGTAAATGTTTGCCTAATTTGACTTTGGCGTAAGCACCTTCCCCAATTGTCTTTCCAATCTCGTAGTTTGATAATTTCATAGGAAATTTGTCTCCATTGTTTTGTTTTGATACGAACCATTTGACAATCTTTCACTCTACAGTAACCGTATCAAACAAGAATTTTTTTGATGGTTGACGTGTAATTGTTCAAAGGACGAATGACGATTACAACGGTTTTTATCTACATCAAAACTATGCTATGTTAGCTAGTTCGGAATTTTTTTCCTCTCAAGGACAATGCTTTTGTATGTCATGGCTTGTGGAGGCCATAAGGAATGGGGAAGTGATGACAGGGCCCTAAAACTTGTACGCAAATCACAGTATTCCACATTCGTTATCTGCGCCATGAAATACGCTAAAGAATAATTTCAAAAAGGTTTCGTTTTACTAAAGCGATAAATGTCATTTGAACTAGACTACTTCACCAGCCTAATTTGGATATCAGGGTATTAATGAATTCTGCAGCGTTTCCATTCTTTGAGATTTTCAATCCATGCAGATTGAGCAGCCAAATTTTACAAAGTTCGATATCTATCGCGACATTTCCAAGTTCCACATGAAAAAGATAGTAATCCTCCAACTTTGATATTTTTAAATCAAAGATATCCTTCATTTCCACCAGTACTCTGTGCAAATCTTGAAACATCGCTGGCGGATCTCTAGAAGAAAACAAACCCTGTTTGAATTGAAATTTCATTGAACGGATTCGTTTTGGAGGTTTATGAATTGTGTGCCATTCCTTTATTTCCTTAAAGTTTAGCTGTAGCTCGCAAGGGAATGATCCTTCCGAAGCGTTACTCATGCGGTGAATAACAGAAAGCTCCCTGCTCGTAAAGTCCATTTGGTTGGGATTTAAGTGAAATTCAATCGCTGAACTTGTTCTAGTGTGTTTTCCGGCAATATTCATTGTAGATAAATTATCCTTGAATGATGAATAATTTCTACCCTTAGATGCTACTCCGTTAGAGATAGTAGATTCGCGCACGTATGACTGTTCAAATGGATTGCTGCCTAATGAAACAATGTTTTCCAAATACTCTTCACTAGGCTGTAAACTTGCACTTTTTTTCCTTCGTAGGTTGGTTATACTTGATGCACGACGAACGTGGGCATTTTCGATAGACTTCTCCAAATCCAGATTCTTGTGATAATTAATATTATAAATGGTAGTGTTGTATTCGAATGTTACACTGGATATCAATTTCGCAATTGATTCCTTGTCGTTTTTTGGTACTGGATATTTTTCTGGACTATTTGGATATCCAATATTGATCCACCTACTGTTTCTAATACTTTCAGTGTCGGCTCTCTTCTCTGGATCAACGACCAACATTTGTTTGATCAGTGCAACCAGTTCCCACGAGAAATGCTCGGGAATTTCAATATGGCATTCCTGTATTTTTGAAAACAAAGTATGTACATTATCTCCAATAAATGGCAAGTCGCCAGCGGTCATTGTATATAAAATTATCCCCATGGACCAAATATCAATTTTAGTTCCGTTGTAAGGGAGCCCACTCACCATTTCCGGTGCTGAATAAGCTGGTGTCCCACAAAATGTCTGCATATTAGAAAGAAATACCTTCATGTAATCTATTCGAGAAAAACTCCTACCAAGGCCAAAGTCTGTTATCAATGCATTTCCTTTCTGATCTAGTAGAATATTTTCTAGTTTCAAATCCCGATGCACTACATTGGAGGAATGAATGAAATCTAAAGCAGATACAATCTGCCTGAACAGTCGTCTTGCTTCCAACTCGGTTAGGTATCCGTATTTGGCAATATGAGAAGACAGGTCGCCGTACGCATAAGCCCTGAATTAAATCTGGTTTACATGATAATATAAACCTCTTCCGTTGATTCAATGACTTTATAGATTTTAACTATATTGGGATGATTAAAACGCATCATCAGCAAGACTTCCTTTTGGAAATGGGAAATTGATTCATCCACTGAAGGCTCTTTTTCAAAAATAATAGAATCACTGGTTTCTTCCTTTACTTTTGAAATCCAGTTTGCCAAATTTATTTCAATCTCTTCCGAGCTATTCTGCTCCTTTATTCTCTGCAGGGCTTCAGTATATACCTTTTTGCGGGCTTTCCGCATTAAAACCTTGTCAATCTCCAGCTGCATCTTTTTTCTATGCTCTTCAATCTCCAATAGTTTCTGGATATTCATGATCTTTATCGCAACCTTTGTAAATATATAAAAACCTTTTCTCCTGAAGGAATGTGTTTGCCCACTTTGACTTTTCCAAAGGAGCCTTCTCCGATCGTCTTTCCGATAGAGTAGTTGGATAATTTCATGAGAATTTCGCATCCATTGTTGATTTTTCCATATATTTCTGAATCACTAGATTTTTACATTAATAACCTCAGCATGCTTGGAACCCTCTACTCCAGTAGTTTGGTGTCGGGAGGACGGAATTCATGTGGAGGAGATTCCAGATCGCGGTGAAGAGGAAACCCAAAATCATTCGGAGAAAATTCCCACCACAACAATGGTGGAGAAACGCCCGCAGATAAGCATGGATTCGCCTCCAATCTGAAGCCGACATTTGATCAAGATATATTGAATTATTTTTTATTTGAAATTCGTTACCAATTTAGTTTGCGAACCAAGGCGTTGATAAACTCGTCACATTCGCCAACTTTACTGATTTTCAAACCATGTATACTGAGTAACCAGATTTTGCAAAGTTCGATATCCACTACAGCTTTGTTCAGCTCCACGTGAAATCGATAATAATCTGAAAGTTTGGTAAATTTTAAATCAAACTTTGGTTGGAGTTCAATTAACGCCTTGTGTAAATCTTGAAACATTGAAGGTGGGTCTAGAGTGGAAATCAAACCTTTTCGGAATTGAAATTTCATTGTCCTGATATTCTTTGGGGGTTTATGAATAAAGTGCCAATTAGCAATATCTTGCGTGGATAATTCCTGCTCTTCCAAATTTGATTTATCAGATACTCTGCTCATTCTGCCAACTACCGACAATTCTCGTGACAGATCTTTGGTGCCTTCTTCATTATTCATCAATATTGGAGTGTTGGAAGAGGATCTAAGAGAAAGCCTGCTGTTTCTCGACTTTTCCTTCTCGTTTAGAGAGCGGCTCCTGCTTAAAGGGATTGGATTTTGAAGGTTACCAACAGTAACATTGTTACAATCAGGATTTTCCACACAAGAGTCTCTGCTATTGAAAGGCCCGTTATCTGAATTAAGGGAAGAAGTACTGCTTTCCAGTGAGCTATTTGACTCTGTGGAAATGTTTTTCCTTCTTTTCAGTTTTACAATAGTCTTTGTCGAGCTTTTGCGTCGATGCCTTTCAAATTTTTCAATATTTTTGGCCATTTCAATATTTTTGTGATAGTTGATATTGTAGATTGTAATATTATGTTCAAAGGTTACGCTAGATATAAGTTTAGCCAGAGCTTCTTTGCTTGTAAGCATTACTTCAGTATGTTCTGGCAGATAGTCATTATTGAGGTTGACCCACCTGTTGTGCCGAAGCCCAGCCATATTTATTCTGTAGTCAGGATTGTCAACTAGGATTTGTTTCAGCAGCGCGGTAATTTCCCAAGAGAAATGCTCTGGGATCTCGTAATCTACATCTTTAATCTTTTGAAAAACAGAGGTAACCGTGTCTCCAGCAAATGGTAGGTGACCCGCAACCATTGCATACAGTATGACGCCCATTGCCCAAATATCAATTTTTGTACCATTGTATGGCTTGGCTGATATCATTTCTGGAGGGGAATACGTTGGAGTACCGCAAAATGTCTACTATTAAACTCGTATTACTTTCATGTAATCACTCACTTGGAAAGCTCTTCCTAACCCGAAATCTGTGACTAGTGCATTGCAGTATTCATCCAATAGAATGTTTTCTAATTTCAAATCTCTGTGAACTACATGTGAAGAATGGATAAAGTCAACAGCAGATATAATTTGGCGGAAAATCCTTCTTGCTTCTATTTCTGTCAGATATCCGTGTTTCGAGACATGACTTGCTAAATCGCCATTATAGGCATATGCCCTACGTTAGCAATGAGTACATTACAATGTAGACATCGTCTGGAGATTCAAAAACCTTGTATATTTTGATAATGTTTGGATGTTTGAATCGCATCATTAGCAGAGCTTCTTGTTGAAATGATGTGAGCGAGTCGCTGACAGACGGCACTTTTTCAAACTTTAGTGCTTTATCGGTATCTGCATTTACTCGACTGATGAATTTTGTCAAATTAACTTTCTCGTCGTTGTTGTCCATGCCAATAGGTGCAGGCATTTGCTGTCTTAGTCTATCGCATGCTTCTCTACGGGCGTTCTGCAACAACAGTTTGTCAACGTCTTCCTGCATTTTCTTTTTATTTGCATTCATTTCCCTTAGCTTTTCGATATTCATGATTTTTATAGCAACCTATGTCAGGCAAGAATACTTTATCCCCCGATGGCAAATGCTTTCCAATTTTGACTTTACCAAAAGCTCCTTCGCCAATTGTCTTTCCTATTTCGTAGTTTGATAATTTCATAAAGAAATTATTCCATTGTCTCCATTTTCCGTGATTAGGAGGTAGTACCCCCGCAGATTCAATTAAACATTGAATAATTGGTAAGCTGATATTGCGATAATACTAGCAATTCAGGCGATATGGGATTCAGGTAATTGGGTGCCTTAGAAACCAATTTCTACTACTAAAGCGGTTTTGAGTGGGAACAATGACCACATAACCATAATCAGCGAAACGCAAACTTGTTCATTTTATTTCTACCAATGCAATTTGTCAATCAACTTTTTGATCATCTCTTCTGCATTCCCAGACTGTTTTATTCTTAATCCGTGCATCCTCAGCAACCAAATCTTGCATAATTCGATTTCCAATATGAAATCCGTACCGTGCACGAGAAACATGTAATAATCTTCTGGCTTTGATATTTTGATTTCGTCTTCATTTTTGATTTCTACCAATACTCGATGTAAATCTTGGAACATTGTTGGAGGATCTACTGATGAGATTAACCCTTTTCTAAAGTTGATTTTCATGGTTCTTATTTTCTTTGGTGGTTTGTGCATAAGATGCCATTCACTAATCTCTTTAAAACTAAAAATGTCATTTGTTGAGGACAGAGATACCTGGCTCATTCTTCCAACAAACGACGCTTCTCTGCTAATTACTGGACTATTTCTACCAGAATTTGAAAGCGACACCTGTGACAACCTATCATGTGCAGTGCGACTCCTCTTAAGCCCTGGAGAATCTATAGAATTTGTAACCAGCAATCTTTGAAGATTATGATCAGCCACGGATAAGCGTGACAAATTATCATTAACAGACAAGTTTCGATTAATTGAAGTGACTTGAAGGCTTCTTGACTCGTTATCTGTATTTGCAACTGATTTTGAGGAAGATCCTGGAGAACCAATACTAATTGAAATATCTGGATTTTGCTTTATAGAAATACTCTTTTTCCTCTTAATGTCAGCAACTGCCAATGAGGCACTTTTTTGCCGTACTCTTTCAAACTGCGTGGTGTTGGCTTCATTTGTATGATTTTGATGGATATTGATATTGTACACAGTGCTATTACCCTCGTGTGTAACGCTAGAGATCATTTTTGCCAAGTCTCCTTTGTTGATAACCTGTGGTTGTATTTGCAATGGCTTTGAATTCTGTCCAATATTTACCCATCTAGAATATCTTATTCCTTCAATATCTAGCCTTTCTTGAGGATTTTCAATAAATATCTTTCGCAAAAGATCCAATAGCTCCCAGGAAAAGTGCTGCGGTACTTCAAATTCGGTAGTACGTATTCTTTCTAGGAGTTTTGACTCTGAATCAGAGGCAAACGGGAGGAATCCTGCAGCCATAACGAACAAGATCACACCCATAGCCCAAATATCACACTTTGTACCACTATAAGGTTTACCTCCTAGTAATTCCGGCGCAGAATAGAACGGAGTACCACAAAACGTCTATATTCAACCATCAAATACCTTCATATGGTCAGATTGCCCGAATGCTCTGCTTAATCCGAAATCTGATACAAGAACATTATTCTGGTGATCCAAGAGAATGTTTTCTAGTTTCAAATCCCTGTGGACCACATGTGAGGAATGAATAAAGTCAACAGCAGATACTATTTGGCGGAAAATTCTTCTCGATTCAATTTCAGTTAATTGCCCATAACGACCAACGTAGCTGGACAAATCACCACCGGAAGCATACTCCCTAGATTAACGGAAATTACATAATGATGTATATATCATCGTTGGTCTCTACCACTTTGAATATCTTAATAATGTTTGGATGCGAAAGTCTCATTAACAGCAAAACCTCATGCTCCATATTAGACATTAATTCGCCAACCGAAGGCTCCTTTTCAAAATGCAGCACTTCCTTGGCTTCCATTCTGACTTTTTTCATAAACTCTTCCAAATTCACCAGATTTTCTTGGCCGTTCAGATCCGGATTGTGCATAATTTGCTCAATCGCATCGCTATAAATCTTTTTCCTAGCTTTCCGTTCTAACCCTAGATCAACTACGGTTTGTATTCTCCTATTTTCTTCTTGCAGTTTCTTTTGCTCTTGGATATTGATGATTTTGATAGCAACCTACATTTAGCGCATTGTACCTTTTCCCCAGTCGGGATATGTTTTCCAAGCTTTACTTTACCGAATGCTCCTTCTCCAATAGTTTTTCCTACTTCGTAGTTTGATAGTTTCATGAAAACTTTTTTGCCATTGTCTCTTGTTTTCGCGCCAATGCCAGTCAAGTGGTAACAAATCCATGTCTAGCGGGTGAAATTACACTCAGCATTCAGAAGCGTGCTTAATTTTCTAATCTCGAGATTACAATCACCAAATCCGCCGCCTTAACTATTAATTCGACAGTTTTGTTGAATGGGGAACAATAGCCAGAGCCTTACCACTAATTTTTTATTTTGAAAAGCTGGCTTGAGCCAAGTAGGATAATCATAGCTGGTTGCTAGACACCACTTGTTATTGCCTAGTTCTTATGAGAGGAGCGTATTTACCAACCGAGTTTATTAACTAGCATGCACACAAATACGTCCGCTTCCCCCTGTACTTGCTTGATTCGCAACCCTCTGTTGTTGGTAAACCACGATATACAAAGTTCAACATCCACCAGTATAGGGTTGTCTGTATTGAACATTACTCGGAATATGTAATAGTCTTCCACTCTTGTGAATTTTAGATCAGTGAAATTTTGTTTTAGTTCTATTAAGGCTTTGTGCAAGTCTTGAAACATTGACGGTGGATCTAAAGTCGCAGTCAAGCCTTTTTTGAAGAATACTTTTTTCGTTCGAATTTCTTTTGGTGGTTTGTGTATCAGGTGCCAATCATTGATTTCGTTAAACTCGATGCTGCTTTTCTCTGCGACTGATTCAGCAGAAACAAATTCGTTTTCTTGAACACTAATACTAGTCATCCTGCGTACAATTGAGAGCTCTCTTTCATGCTGTGGTTCTGAGGTAGATTCCATTGGTTTCTTTTCAGATATTCCACAACTAGCACTGCGGTTCCTCCCATTGGTGTTACTTGACGGTATCTTGTCAAAGGATCTGCGTGTATTTGGTTTTTGTGGTACCTGCAACTGTTTCTTTGGTTCTGGAACCAAACTTTCAGAAAACTCTCTGCTAGCTTCCACCAGGACTGGGGTATTTGCCATATGTATTGAATAGTCACTTTTAGGAAACTTTTGTAGACTAGAGGAAGAATTTGATGTTGAAGATGGAGAACTAGCAAGGTTTGGACTATTGCATTGACTTTCTGCCTCTGAAAAATCTCCCTTTGAAACTGAATCAGTAGACTGCTGAGTTACAATATTCTTTTTGCGTTTTAGTTTTGAAAGAGACGAATTTGAGCTTTTTTGTTTAACTTCAAATGCAGCAATCTGCTTTTGCAACTTTAACTGGCGGTGAGCATGAATGCTGTATACGGTGTTTCCGCTAACATCGACACTAACACTAGAAATCGCTTTTGCTAGATTGTCTTTGTTTATCTTTGGTGGAGTCAACTTTAGGGGATGGTCAGCATACCCCATATTTACCCATCTTGTTTCCATGATGCTAGCGATATCTGGTCTTTCGATAGGATCGATAACAAATATTTTCCGTAATAAATCGGAGAGCTCCCAACTGAAATGTTCTGGTATTTCAAACTGTCCTTTCAAAATCCCAAAATGCACTTCATCCATAGTTTTTCCATCAAATGGAAGTGTTCCTGCTGTCATTGAATAAAGTATCACTCCAAGGGCCCAAATATCGGATTTCCTTCCGTCGTAGGGCATCTTTCTCACAATTTCTGGTGATGCATAGAGAGGAGTACCACAAAAAGTCTATTGTTAACCATAACCGACCTTTAGCATTTCATTAGCTTTAAATTGCTTTCCCAGTCCAAAATCAGAGATCAGAGCGTTTCCATGATCATCCAGCAATACATTTTCCAGTTTTAGATCTCTATGTGCAACATTGGAGGCATGGATAAAGTAAATTCCAGCCAATAGTTGACGAAAGATTCTCCTTGCTTCTTCTTCGTCTAATTTGCCCTTTTTTGTTATATGGTCGGATAATTCGCCGCCTTCTGCGTATTGCCTATGGTAAATCATTGGCTTACATGATAATATAGACGTCATGGCCTGATTCAATCACTTTGTACGTCTTGATGATATTTGGATGATCAAAGCGCATCAGGAGTAACACTTCAGTAAGAAAGTCGGACAGGTAGTCGGCCACGGAAACTTCTTTGTGCACTATAGGGCTGATTTTCTCTGCTTCTTCTTTGACCTTTTGTATAAAATCCGACAAGTCTTCCTGCTCATTATCTTTTTGAATTCGTTTTAGAGCATCCCTGTATATCTTTTGCTTGGCTTTAAGTACTCTAATTTTCTCCATATCTTCCACAATCTTTTTGCGCTCCTCTTCATTCCTTTTAAAGTCTGTTTTGTTGAGGATTTTAATCGCTACCTTTGCTTAGCGTTGCTTACCTTTTCTCCAGTGGGTATAAATGTTCCAATTTTTACTTTTCCAAATGTTCCTTCACCAATTGTGCTCCCAACTTTGTATTCCAAAAACTTCATTAGATAAGCACCTCCATTCCTCACTATTTAAAACCCGGATAATCATACATGTCATAGGACCCACGGTTCTATCCCACGTAGGTTTTTCGTTTCGCGGACTTTGAAAATCGACCAAATAAAGTAACAATAACCTCAGGATAGCAATAACAGACGGGCGCTCTTCAAAGAGAGCATTTTTAGCAACGCTTGGCAAAGTTTTTCAATATTTAGACTATTGTGCGGGATTGTAGGGGGTGGAGTTATTGTTGGGAGAGGTGTGCCAAATCAACACAATGATTGACGTCAAATGAGCTCTGTTTGGACAAAAACCAGGCAATAGAAAATATACAGCAAAATTATTAGAGTTGATTAGAACTTCTAGAATTATATTGGGAAATACCAAGCTCATGCCAAGTATTACAAAAATTGATTATGATTGGTATATTTCAGCACCCAACTGAAACTTGAAATTCTAGAATTTTCCGTCCTGACTCTATGTTTGAAGGAGAATAATGTAGACCATGTGCAGAAAATTGGGGGCTTCAATCCGTAGACATTAAGCGATCCACCCTATTTTTTTTAAATTTACACGGTATATATAAATAATCGAAATTTTATTCAGAGGGTTTATTTGATCCTTTTGGTAACCATTACAGGCAAGGTCTCCAATCTGAGAGTAGGGCGAGTGATTCCATTAGCTTTGAACCCATCTGCCAGTTTGAATTGGTACTTTTGTAGCAAATGCATTATAAATACTTTGGCTTCAATTATCGCCATCTTTTGTCCGATACAATTGTGCTGTCCATCGCCAAAGGGTATAAATGACCCAGGTACGTGGGGTTCATCCCATCTATCAGGATTGAATTTATGAGGTTCCTTGTAGTACTTTTCACTCATGTGAATTGATGCAATACCAACAGTAACTCTGGTTCCCTTTGGAATCTTGTATCCCAATATTTCAGTATCTTCGACGGCAACCCGCTGAACCCCATTGACAATTGAATACGTTCTTTGAACTTCTTTGATAAACTTGTCAAGATACTTGTAGTTGTAAAGTCGCTCGACAAGTGACGGATCATCTAAATCCACATCCTTGATTTCTTCATACAATTTGTCCGTTACTTCTGGATGATCGCAAAGTTTGTATAATGCCCAGCCCATTGTAGCTGAAGTTGTTTCATGGCCAGCAAAGTAGAACCCAACAAGCTCTCCATATATCTCCTCTTTAGTAAAGCCCTAGGTTTAGAATAAAGTACATTTTCTTGTTTTAAAAGCCTGTGCAACACATCCATGTCCCAGCTTTCTTGCACAATAGCCTTGTCATTGATTTTTTGAATTCGTTCTTCAGCAAGCTGATCCAAGAACGAAAACACAGCCTTCTTATTTTCCTGAATGAAACTGCTACTCGAAGAAACTCCAAAGAGCCCCCATAGTAATCGAGGTAATAAAACTCTCCATCTTATTGGCTTACTAACTAGATTTTCCAATTCCTGCCATTGCTACAATTAAAATGGATTACCCATTCAATATCTTGCTCTAGCTTCTTTGTAGATCCAAAATTATGATTGAATCCTACCATCGAAATTACATCCAATGTCAATGATTTGAATGCAATTGTAAAATCAAGTGTTATACCTTCTTTTCCTTGCAACTTCTTGTCGATTACTTGATCTAAATCTTTCATTGCATCTTCCGCTACTTTCCCGGCATGCCGAAGGTGAGTAGGTCCGAATGCTGGCTGCAATAGTTTTCTGTGTTTCCTCCAGTTATCATCCGTTGGTAACGCAAATAGCGCGTTATTCAAAATACCAATCCCTATTCTTTTGATAATAGAGTTATTCTTGACGAATGTCGACGAATTTAGAATTCTTTTTCCTTCGTATGCATCTACTACTAATACAGTAGGTCTAGATTAGCAGCGATTACCCTATAAAATCCATGCGAACAATGTCTCCGTACTTTGCAACCATTTGGTCGACATATTCATGTCGTTTTGATTGAAATAGAGCTTTGAGAAGTACAGGGTTTTCAATAATAGGGTAACGCGGAGGGCCAGGGATCTTTCGAAGTGGATCTGTAAATTGTTGAATTTGATCATAGACCAATTTTGCCAAAACAACAGCAGATGCCGAAATCGCGAGTGTAGATAATGTTTGATTGTCGATCATGAGGTGTGGGGCAAGATTTTTCGTTGTATTTATCATGCAACCGGCCGGGAATTCACCTGATCGGCTGAATCGGGTGAAAATGGTGTGAAATCCGATTGTCACAATGATATTTGCATGAAAATGGATAATCCCAGTCGATTGATGGTTATCATACGGTTATAGAATAAATAATGGTGTATTACGCGAACTAAAGTGAAAGAAAGATCTCACAGAAGTCAGAGAAACATCTCACAGTAGAAGCGCTATCTCATAAAGTTTTCCATTCACGTAATCAAGGAAAGGAAGAGTCAATTCTATTACTCTTGGATATGATCTATCGAGACATTCAGGAACCCTAACCCCAGGATTCCAAATTGGAAAATGAAATCGCTAGAATATAATTATTCAAATGGAGCTGCACCGCGTATTTAATTTCAACTTTGAATGTCGTTGCTCTTTCCCTTGTAAATAATCTCTAGACACATCAAACTTGTGGTATATACCGCTATCCGCCAATCTTGGCAGTCCGAGTTCCCTGCCAATAAGAGGCTAAAATTGGTTCAAATCAGAAATTTGCTGATGCTGGATGAGAAAAAGTTGAAATTTTTTTATCACCTTAAAACAGCATGCTGACGATCTATCACATCACAGTAGAATGGATCCATTTGAATACAGCAATCCCAAAGCCGCTCATCACCCCAATATTACTATTCGTTGGATTTCTTCTTTGGTACTTTTATAGGGTAGAAAAAACCCAATTATTCCACAGCACGAAAACCGCTGATATCCGATATAAATCACCAATCACAAAGGAAGTTAAATCGCTTCAGTTACATCAAATGATTAAACTCACTTGTCCAAGCTTGCAAACCTACTTTTTTCCCCATCCTTTGTTGATCAACGGACATTTGCAAACATTCCATGCTTCAATATTTGCGGATTACGTTTTCGAACCCAAAGTGAAATTCCATCGACAGGTAGTGAACACTCCGGACGGTGGAGTAATTTCTTTGGATTGGACAGATTTACCAAAGGAAAATTCAAAGAGAACTCCTTATTTATTCATATTGCATGGACTGACAGGCGGTTCTCATGAAACATATGTTCAAGATTTGGTGATTGAGGCCAAGAAATATGGATATGCTTCCATCGTGATGAATTTTAGAGGGTGTTCTGAAACTCCAGTGAAATCAGCCCAATTATATTCTGGATCATTCACAGGGGACGTTGAATTGTCTATTCAAGAAATCAAAAGGAGAGATCCATCTGCAGTACTATTTGGAGTTGGGTTTTCTTTGGGATCAAATGTAATTGTGAAATATGCTGGTAAAATGGGAGGTACATTATCGATAACTTAGCCAACTGCCCATTGATTGGAGTTGTTAGTATTGGAAATCCGTATGACTTTTTGGGTTCATTGAGAGCTTTACATCGCTCTTGGTTAGGAAGGTATCTATACTCTATAAAGATGGGCCAAAATCTAGCCCGTTTATTGAACAAGTAATTTATTCTAATGTAGGCATCACCATGCATTCAAAGACTGTGAATGGTTGGATATGAACCAGGTGAATAAAGCTACAACTATAGTAGAGTTTGACGCTGCTGCAACTTCAAAAGGTTTCGGTTACAAAACAGTTCATGAATATTATCGTTTTGGGTCATGCGCAATTGATATTCCATACATCACTGTTCCCACATTGCTTCTAACTGCTTTGGATGATCCAATTTCAAATTGCGAAGTTATTCCATATTACGAAATTGAATCTAATCCAAATGTAGTGTTGGCAACAACCGGAGCTGGTGGGCATTTAGGATGGTTTAAAATCTCTCCAGAGCTGGTTCCTACACAGAGATGGTTTGCTAAACCAGTTGCAGAATTTATACATTCCATTTTTGAAGCTAAATTTTCCCTAGATGAACAATCCAAGATTCCACAGGATCTATTACCTGTTGGTACTCCCTGGCATTCGTTACCAGAGCATGCAATTGAAGCACAACAGATTTTACTTGGGATTAAACGGTAATTTCAAGCTAAAAAAGAAACTCTATTCATATTGAAAAGCATCAAGACATTCCTGTACAAGATACTGTAGTACAAACTACAGGGGCTACAGAAGAACCCGAAAAAACACACGTTGCAGTGCAAGCTGTAATTGAAAAGAAATCTACTTCTTCACAAATAGCAAAGACAAGAAATAGTACTCCTTTTTAACCATAGACACTTTCTTGTATATGATGAGATTGTTAAATATTAATTCAACTACAGTCATGTTCTTTTTGCTTGGATTCTTGTTCAAAAAGTACCTTAAATAAAGCTCATGATTCATATGGAGACTGTTTCTATTGCAAATCCACTTTGCTATTCACGTTTGTGCGGATATAAATGGTGGAAACAAGTGGGTATTGCCTAGAGTCAAGTTTATTTCGGAGCATCAATTCGCTTGCACAAAGATACTTTTCGTTTATAAGATTAATCGAATTCGAGTGAATAAAGGAGGAATCTACGAGTAAATAGATCCAGCACATTTATTGATAAATAATTAGCCCAAGCAGACTTCACATTGAAGTTCAGTAGCAAATGACTTTGGTGGTTTTTGACCTTTAACTGGGCACTTGGTTGAAGTAGCTTCAACGTTAAAGGTATATTCAGTGCATTCGCTTCCTTTCATATACCATACAGAAGTAGCGTTGGTAGGGTTGCAGAATTTGTTTTGTGGTTGGGCATAGTAAGCAGGAACTTTGGTGGATGACCAGCAAGGAGATTCGCAAGATACCAAAGAGAAGATTGCAGCCAAGACAGTGAATTTCATTTGGTTTTGGCATTCCTGCTGCTGTATTTATACTTTTTTTTCCGATATTAAAAACCCTTTTCGGGTTTCCTGTCACAGTGCCATTCCCATTTTAGAATCCTATATCCGGCTGCAAATTAAAAGTTTTCTTTGAGACCTCAAATTTAATAATGTTGTGTCACCATTGGTAATTAATTTCAACCCTGCAATTATCACTGTTATGATCTGGATTATGCAAGATTGAGATGCAATCAAGCACAAGAAGAAAGCATTCACTCTTATCATGATGTTTTAAATCAGTGCTATTTCAACTGAATCTTGTTGGACATAAGCCAATTCCAATTCCGTTTGTATCCGATATTTACTACAGGCTGGCGCTCAACTCCTCTCAACGAATCAAAGGTGTATTTTTGACACTATTTCATCTCCAATTGACTTGGACCAAGTCTGCAAAGTGGTAGAAGGACAGGTTGCTCATTTATATCATCACTTTCCGTATCACCCTTGAATCTATCGTATATTCGATGGTTCAATGCACCGTTTGACAGTAGAGTGTGCAACTAGCTTGAGATTTACCACTCGCCAGGTTTTTTCTGCACTCAGCACATCTATTATTTGGTTGCGGTGGCAATGGCAGTCTCACTATTTGGCGATGGTAAACTCTTGTATTGCACCTACTTGAGTCGCATAAAGATATGCTGTGGCTGTATTCAGTAAATTAGCTTCACGTGACTACTAAATCCAAAGGTTGAAAACAGAAACTTTTGCCACCACAATGAGAGTATTAGATCTGGTATACTTGGGGTTCTTTGGATCACATATCCCCGCTTCAATATTCATTGACGGGCAAGTACTATTCCCGCGATGGCAGTTTCCAGAAGCTTGTCGGGATGCATTGCAGCACTGGGTGGAAATATCCAAAGACCCATGGATGGCCCAACTAGTTTCAAATCAGCCAGTTGACCAATGGTTCAAATCAATCATTGTCGGTATATCGAACTAATGCAGGCGAAATGGTATTTCAGCTACCTTTATTCTTTTATTTCATTTATTGCATTTTGAATGGTATAAAAGCAACTCACCTAAAGTTGCTCTATTCCGCTCATGTGTGCACTACCATGATTCCTATCCTTGGTGAATTGTTGGTGTATCAGGTACCCACAGCAAACAAGATTGTCCTGATGGCTGCCTACCTCCCTTATCTGATTGTTCCTCTGATTTTCATGATTGACACTCTAATTAGTTCAAACAAACCAAAATTGAAGAAAGAATAAACCATATTCACAAAATTAATTTATTTCAACTGGAACTGTGGGAGGCTCAGTCTCGACTACTGGCACTACAGCAAGTTCTTTTTCTTCAGGGAGAGGCTCTTTTACTTTTTCCTGCTCAGACTGAGTAGAGAACCTCCATTTTAAAAGACCTTGAAGCAAGTCTTTATCTGGATAATCTTCCATATTGCCTAAAATTACCGCTTCTTTCATGATATTTATCGTATCATTGTTTTCAACGCCAGTGTGATCCGTAAATCCTTCAAGTACCTCTTTTACTTGCTTTTCTCCAAGGTGCTGTACCATATTGATTGCTACACTGCGCACCTCGCTATCTGGATCTCTCCATAGTTCAATCAACAGTCTAAGAATTCTCTGCTGCATTTCTCGCTCTTCAAAATGTATAATCAGTTGTGCTGCCGTGGATGCAAAATCGGCTTTCTAGGTTAAGTAAGATTACCTTTCGGAACAATGTGTAATTCTCCTTTTCCATTCTATCCATAGTCTCAATAACAAATGATTTGACTAGGGGCTGTAATTGTTCCCGGCTACTTAAATTATCGACGACTGCTACCAAATAAACTAGTGCATCAATCACAACCATCCGGAATCCTCGGTGCTCTTCATCAATCAGTTTCGACATAAACTTAAATGCTTCACACGTATAATATTCTGACAATCCTTCAGTAAGGATGTAGTACAACCCATAACCTGCCAAAACATTTTGGGATAATATTGTCAATATTCGAAGATAATCACTTTCAGAATCAACTTCGCCATTCCACTGATCATTTTTGTTGTCAATCAAATCTACTTTTTCAGTTTTACCAGATTTCACTACATCCAATATTGCTTCTTGCGACAAATCCCGCAACTCTTGTATTGCTGCTATTTGTTCATCTGAAATAATAGGAATATCGGCAAATTGATTTGCGAAATAAAAAGATTGCTCCATGTCAAAGTAAAGCGACTCCCTAAGTTTTGCAGAGACGTTACAACAAACGGATATAATATTTTGTAGTCTCTGTATCCAAGATTGTACATATTCTCCTTCAGTTCCAAAAGCAACCAGCAAATTTGATAGTAGACTGATCTTGATTGACATCATTCCAACGTCCTTGTCTTCTTCAATTTGTAAATCTGTCTTGCCTTCAGCGTGTGGTACAATATTTGCTACTTCTTCCAAGTTATACAAAATCTCTGAAACGATCCGTTCCGCAATCATTGGAGAAAATTTGACTAGTACTTTGAGAATAGATAAAGGCCGAATTTTCTTTAATGCTTCCAATTCTTCTTCATTCAGAGGTTGGACTGTGCTAGACACACCATTTAGGATCTTTTTTTCCACAAAATCGAGTATACTTTGGGTGACTGGCTCCATGGCATTCGCAAACAAAGCTTCGTTCATTCCATATCTTTGTGTAGCGTCGATTCGCTTTTTCGATTTGAAATACTTTACATTGAATGGATCTGCATTAGCATCAAATTCTTGATTCTCTTCTTCTTTAGTGGAGGCGGTATTAACTTGAATTGCCACTTGCCCCATGCATGGCAACGTTGCCAGTTCAAGTATCGAATCTCTAGGCCCAATAACAGGCGAAAGCTTTCGAACATCAGCAAGAGCAAAATCAATTAAACTGTCTTCTAAAATGATATTTTTTGCTGTTTCACGTATCTAGGTAAGTACAGGCTTACTTTATAGTTGCAATCGGCCAAAAAGTAAAACAAGAATGACATTGATTCATCATTCTGTAAATTTTTAGCAAATATCCTGTAAATTTCCAGAGATTGTAATCTATCTTGAGCATTTTTTGATTTCAAAAACTTTTTTGCTTGAACTGCCATTGACCTGAATAATGGGTGTCTTTCGCCAGCATTATTTACCAATAATCTGCCTGCTACTCTATAAACTTTTGCTCTAGCACCAATTGGAATAGATTCCAATAAAGTTTGGAATGAATCCAAAACATCCTTGAAGCCTTCGGGTCCACCGATCAGCGAAAATTCTGCAGCCAAGTGCGCTGCAAATATTCTCTTGTCTTGGGCGTGTCTGCTGCTACTAGTCAGTGAACAAAGATTGGCTACCAGCATTGTGATCTGGGTTGCACTTAGATTACGCAAGAATTCAAACAGGTAAACCATCGCAATCAGGTCCCCTTCTGCAAGAATAGAATTTGTAGTGATTTTTTCCATTACTCCATTTGCCATTGCTCTAGAGTTGTCCAGTATATTTGCTAATCCCGCAATGCTGGCTTCCAAAACTGATTTGTTGTCTGTATTTAAATCACAGGACAAGTTTGACAAGAGTCTACCTGCGGTTTCTTCAAAAAGATCGTCGTGAAGGATTCCAAACTCGCATAAAACTAATATCATCGGACCCTAGGGTTAATTTGGATTACATGAAGGTGAGGCAATTCCGAATACATATTCAAATGATACAATACTTTTTCTTGAGAAGATTGAGGTAAAGTGTGAACCATACTTTGCACCAGCTCTTTAAATCGCTCCATCAGTTTCTTTGAAATGGTTGGCAAGTGGAAACACTCATCTTCAGGAGGCTAAAATTAGGATAGCTTACCAGAGTATAGGGCATTTCAACAATCAAATCGTCAATGTGAAATGACAAGTCTGTAATATACCTTGTATTCACAGCTAGCGTGCTATGGTCGGTTAAAATATCTTCCCATGTTATAATTGGCAAAATAGGGTTATCATCAGGATGAGGTAGCACAGCATTAGTGCGCAAGACAATAAATGATTGAACATTTCTTCTGAATTTTGACCATAATAATCTGACATTATAATTTAAATCTGCAAAAAGAGGAAGTAATATCCACACAATAGTGGTAGTTTCAAGTGAATCCATTACAGATATTAAATTGATAATTGAAGCTAGAGCATTGATCCGGAAAATTGCTTTTGGATGCTTTAGGAATTGTAAAAGATACTGTGCAGTCTCAAAATATGGCGTTCGGGTGTCAGTGATTAATCCTAGAGAATATATGCTCAACGCAAGAATTTGCTGAATTTCATCTTGGCTGAGATGGCTGATGATTGGATCTGCTACAGCTTCAAGCGATGTTGGGTTTTGCAACAGCTTGATTTCGTTCCTTAAAAAGTCTTCAAATTCCTGAGCATTTGACAAAGATACTGCTCTAAATATCAATGGATAGATTCGAGCAGCGGCATTGACAACAGAAGGATTTCGATTTCCCAAAAAGGACCTTGTTATATCCCTAGTTTCCTGCAATTTTGACGACATTCCTTTGGGGAAAACAAGCAGGAATATTTCAAACAATCCAAGTATAGAAACCAGCAAAATTGGAGAATGAGCGTTATGCAAAAGCTCCATACATAAATCAAAGTACTGTTGGAACACTGCCTCTGAAATTCCAGGTATTTTTAGTCTAATAATTGCTGCAAAGATTTCAATTGCAGATAGTTGATATGTGATATACTTTGATACTAAAAATTGCTGAGTAATAAATTCTAAAAGCCCACGAATCATTTCGCCTGTGCCATTGGCACCTTTGAAGCAGCAAACCAACGTAGCAATGCTGGATGGCTGTCGCACTATTGGGTTCCAACTCCCTAAACTTGGGAATAGACATTGCATAAATCCACAAATATATCTTCTTTTTCCCATTGGAGTAGTAGGAATGACATCCCTTCTGGCGCTAGCATCACCCAAAGGCGGAGGAGGAATACTGAATTTGGTGTAAAGCAGTGCAACCCATATGGGGTTATGAATATTATTCAAATCAAAGTTGTATTCCTCTGGTCGAGCGAGTTGATTATCGGGCACTGATGCCAAGTAAAATGCCCATATTTTATCTACTCGAGCGGGAGCAGCAATTGCATCAATTAATGCTCGAAGATCTACCTTGTTGACCGCCATTGCGGTGCTCAACTGATCATATAACCGCATTTGAGCTAAAGGTGATACACCTACAGAATCTCTGATTTTTCCCAGCGGAAGCAAGATTGGTGACAGGTATGACCCGCCAAGCTCAGTCATTTTTTCAATAATCCATTTTACACTATAATTAAAATGGGTTACTTTGAAGGAGTCCCGTCTCCGAGGGACAAGAACAAGATTGAAAGAGCTACAGGAATGAGATTAAAGCTTTTCCAATACTCTCCAACTGACCCAATAAATGTATACAATTCTCTACGGACTGATTTGTTACTGCTAAATACTAGTCCGTACAAAAGTACTAGTAATTCGTCCCGAGCTGCTACACTTAGTTGCTGAAGAGGAAACTTTTTTAGTAACTCCAAGCCGGCGATAATTACTTTCTGTGTTAGTGATAGTTACTGAATCAATGTTTGGGTCTAATAGTGCTGACATGTATTTCCATAAAAAGTAAATGTCATTGGCACTTGGATTTGTTATTCCCGGCAACAGCGCGTCTACAGCTTTAATAGCATGGAGCTGTACTAATTGGTTTTCATCCGAACATAGTGGCACTAGCGTTTGCATCAAGTACATGTCCAGCTTAGTAGCTTTACGACCCCAGACTCGAATTAGTTCCAACTGCTTGAGTTTTAGAGATACAGGAATGTAGTCCAACGCATTAGCTAGTTTATGCAACATAATCCCACCCAAAGGAGGACTGTTTTTAGCCAATAAGTCCATCAATTGTGAATAAGTACTTTGTAGCGAGTCGTTTTCCCATTTGTAACTGATGTTGTAAAACTGATCGTAATTTATATTGCTGGAACCTTCATTTCTGCTTAATTTTGAAGCAATTTGTCTTACAGCTTCGCTATCAACCGTTTCTATCCGATTGCTAATCGTAAGGTACACTGCCTTGGTCATGAAATCAGAATCCATCAATCCAGGGATAATATATTGCCACACTTGCGGTGTGTGGGTAGCAAAAGAAGGACAGATATTAATTATAGAGAGTAAAGCTAGTGCGGAGGAGTATCTGATTAACGATGGAGAAGATTTGAAATGATTTGACAAGGAGTAAAAGAAATCCTGTAAAGTTTCTGGTGACGATACCTTGGTAGCCGTAGCTACCTTTTTCTTTTCCATTGCCATAAAGTAATTTTCGATTGCCCAAGAAAGTAAATCACAAGCACTTTCTTGCTGACTGGAAATTATTTCTAAAAACAATTGCGGATATTCGTGTCGAGGTTTCTCTAATTCTGATTCTACTTTTGTTGTGTCAGATGCGTTCTTGAAAACCGTATCCAGAATATCCTTGATCATTTTAGTTTCTTTATCCGTCTAGGTTAAACCCACTTACCTTGTTTTGAATCAGCATTAGAGTAGATACTATATTAGTTGACAGTTCATGATTTTCCACTGAATAAATGGGTGCCAATAAAAGCATTGCATCGATAATAACCACCCGATCAGGAAATATTGGCGATATTGACGGGATCAAGCCTAGCAAGAAATACAAGTTCCAGATAGCAGCAAGTCGATCTTCATGAATAAACTTTTGCTGGTTTTCGTTTACTAGTTGTGCAATAGCACAGTTACATATTCCTCGCACTCTCCAGTCAGCAGAGTTGTTGTACAGTTCTAATCCAGAAATGATAGCGATCGCCATTACAGAGAAAGATTGCCCAACAAGTTTAAAAAGAGCATGTACGCAGTCATAGTAGCCTGTTTCATTAGTTTCTAATGAAGCCAAAATACGGGATAATTCTGCCTGGTTGAGCGACTTTCCAATCATAATTTCAGATAAAAATGATACAAGTAAAGCTGCTTCTACACGCACTTCACTTGAATAATGGCCTAGAATAGACACAAGCTGTACTAATAGTCTTACGGTGACTGATTCTATCGCTTCATCAAATTTGGCAGTCTCTTTTTCATTGTTTTCTTCTTCATCTTGATCCGCTTCTTGCTCTGCTAATTTCGCTCTTTCTCTTAAAGTGTTTGTAATCAACTGATTGTACAGTTGAACATCTATATTTCCTAGGACGGTCATATAAAACTGCGCAACAGTATTTATCCATTCGGAGATGTGCTGCTGTATTCCTTGCGGCAGTGAGAATGATAGCTGGTGAGGGATATTTGTATTGTTGATGGGTGGTTTGGACATTCGCGTTGAAACAAAAAACTCTGTTGTGAAACATGTCACACCGTCACACCACCATGTGTTTTTCATCGTTAATTTTCTTTTAAATTTTAGCCAGTGTCGTTGGCACCCTGAATTAATGACCATTTATCCACTGCCAAATTTCACATCTCCCACTTGTATTTATAGCTGGATCGTGGGGAAGAGTGATGAAAAGTTACAGTCAATAATTAAAGGAAAATCGAAACCTGAAAGTTACCTGCTGATGGTTAAATTGATTCGCAAGAAAGCCGCAATAGCGCTGATTGCCTCATCGCAGAACGAACCGATAGGTAGCTGACATTTTATAATAGGTTTTGATGTGCCGGTGTTTAATGGAATTCCCTCTTGTGATATCTCGATGGATGTTTTTCTACTGAGTGAACCCCCCCTGTTTGATGATTCGCAGTTCACCCATGTTGATAACTTTGCTTGGCCAGAGACTGTGCCGGAGAAGGAACAACCGAAAGCTGCTTCCCCGCTGAAGGAAGACTTTCACTTTTTTGAAGAGTATCCGGAAATGCAAGTGGATTACTGTCCGCTCAAGCGTTGCGGAGACTATGGATGTCTGGAACTAAAGAGAGCCAGAACTGATAGCGGGTTTGATGACCTTACAAACGTATATCCCTCACCTCCTGATAATTAGTTTTATGTAAAAAGTTAATAGAAAATTGTAATGTTTACTCTTTGTGTGTTGCTCAAACTCTAGTATTCTTGTTGTTAGGGTGTCTCTCAAGGGCATTCTCATTTCCTCTGTGTTGTGCTGAATTTTCGCTGTTGGGGACGATTTATTTTGTTCACTGGATGATAATAAAGTAAAAGAGGTTACTGTGCATATCCGCACTGTAACTGCCGGTAGTTAGATCTAATTAAGCCGTTTTCCTGATTTGTTGCTTCACTGTCTTGGTGGCTTCAAAGCACAGCACCCTTGTGTTACTTTTGAAAATCGAAAAGTGTGAAAAGATGCCAAACCCTTTGTAAGTAGCAGTAGCAGCAAATGTATATCTTTTGATTTAGAGTTTGGAACTAGTGGTGCTTGTGTTTCTATAACCTTGTCAGATTCAATCACAATTTTGTAATCAAACATGTACAAAGGATAATTCCTGATCGCGGCTATGATAATTACCTTTGATCTGCCTGTTCCTTGCCCGCAGCTTTCATTTTATTTCTCAAAAGTATCACGTGACTATGAATGGGTGGACAAATTACTCTTGATTACTCATCCAACAATAATATTTGGGATTCCAAATATCTGCTATTTTAACTTTCAGTTACATGCGGAGATTAATTTCCATTTGTGCGAGATATTAGCCCTTGTTGGTCTGCATTTTTCCCTGCGTTCAATGGCATTAGTGGGTCCATCTCTCTTTACAAAGTGGCTGACTAAAAAATATATAAAAAGGAGCTAATTTTTGGAGAGTTCAAATGAAGAGCGCAATCGAAGTCAGAAGGGAAAAGGCCAACGAAATCCATAGTGGTGTCA
Organism: Boothiomyces sp. JEL0866; assembly: GCA_027604345.1. Classification (NCBI taxonomy): domain Eukaryota; kingdom Fungi; phylum Chytridiomycota; class Chytridiomycetes; order Rhizophydiales; family Terramycetaceae; genus Boothiomyces; species Boothiomyces sp. JEL0866. The sequence continues at coordinate 23,313 of JADIIZ010000090.1, read as the reverse complement.
TCAACAAAGGGTTGCAGGCAGCTGCTGTTTGGGGTGCAGGCGGTGTTGCTGGCCACTTTTTGGCAACCAGATATATTCCAGCTTACGCAAGAGGCTATAGAGCATACAAAGTAACCCATCACTAACGCAGTTATTTGTTTTGTGTATGATACCTACTGCTGCTTTCTTTACCGTCACAGATGTAGAAGCCATGAATGCAGATAGAAGATTTGCTCAGGAATTCTCTGTTACAAAGTCCGATGAGTTACAAGCTGTAAAGAAATCAATGACTGCTGAAGACTGGAAGAAAAAGTTTTGGGAGAACAAGAATTCTATTGTAGGTAAACAATAGTGTAATTATAGGATATACATGGCTGGGATTGATGTCTGGTAGTTTAATCTACAATTTTAGACAAAAGGATATTAATTTCACTCAGAAACTAATCAATTCTCGTTTGATTGCTCAGTCCGGAGCTTTATTGGGTATTGCAGCTTTAGGAATTATGGCCATCAACATGCCAAAGGAGGAAACTGTTGTAGTAGACAAGTACTATGAAAGAATAGTGAATCCAGAAGGAAGCGCAGACGTTAAACATTAATAAAGGACTTCAATAAAGAGCCTCATATTTATCGTAGCTCTGTCATTAAAGCAGGTTACAATTAGGGTATCATCAGGAGTGATTGGTACACGGAATTTACATTGCCAGATTTCAAGCCGATTAATGCAAGTTTAAAACCTTGTAAAATTACCATTGCAAGTGTATTGCTTGATAACTGAGTTGATGCGGAAGTGATTCAACTAATATTATTGGAGGATTAGACTGTATCGGGAACCTATCGCTCACTTGTGCGTGGCAAGAAGTCACGTTTAAAAGTTTGAAAAAAAGCAATCAGGATGACTGTGGATATCACTCTGGTTATAGCCCTAATCCTTACATCATTTATAATTTTGTATAGCATACTATATACGTACTCTTCATCTCCTCGTCCACCTAAACCAAACGAACTACAGTACTACAACACGAAAACGAAAAGAAAGGAAGCTTTTCCGAGTTTATCAGACAAGAGCTCTGTCAATTTGTCAGTCATTGTACCTGCTTACAATGAAATCGATCGGTTGGAAATAATGATGGACGAGGCGCTAGAGTACCTGAAAAACAGCGATTACAGCTATGAAATTATTCTTGTAGATGATGGAAGTACTGATACCACTAGTGAACTAGGATTGAATATTGCTAAAAAGCACTCAAAGAATGGAGAAATAAGAGTAATGACACTTAAAATCAATAGAGGGAAAGGGTAATTGATTCTAATTTAGTGGTGCGGTGGTTCAAGGTATGGCTGTCGCTAGAGGAGAATATTTGTTGATGGTTGATGCTGACGGTGCAACTAAATTCTCTGACCTGGACAAACTCTTGGAAGGAATTGATGGTATTAGTAAAGATGGATACGGAATTGCAGTCGGCTCAAGGGCTCATATGGTAGACACCGATGCTGTAGTTAAAGTACTCTATTCTTAATAATAGCGCTCTGCTTTCAGAAACTTTTTGATGAGGGGCTTTCACTTGTTGGTGTATATCCTTGGAATTCAGCATATAAAAGACACCCAGTGTGGATTCAAACTATTTACCAGAGAAGCAGCAAAGAAGATTGTTCCAAATATGCATGTGGAAGGATGGATTTTTGATATCGAGATGCTAATCATTGCAGATAGGAACCGTATTCCAGTTATTGAAATACCAGTTACATGGCATGAAGTGGATGGCACAAAGATGAATCTGTTGCGGGACTCTGTACAGATGCTGATCCACCTGCTCATGATCAGACTCAATTATCTATTTAGGATTTGGAATGATAAAAAGATTATTGAATAATATTATTACTTTATAATTTGACAGTTTGATTGTTCTCAGTCTGCTCAACGGTGGCACGCTGAAAGGTTTACCTGACAGAGACACTAAGATGTTTTCGGCATTTGTTTCCAACCGTATCCTGTCAAATTCATTGAAAAATAGGAATGGATTTTGGAATGGTTTGAGAAAGGCAGAGTCGAAAGAGCAAATTATAATCCTTCTTTTGGAATATTTTCCGCTACAACCGTTGATAATACACTTTTGGTACCTTCCTGTCCGATTCGAATATTTTCATTTACAGATTCCCGACGATTTTTTGATGAACACCTGTAAACATATTGTTAAATTACTAGTAATCAGTGTCCTAAATAATGCAATGACGTCAATGATGTTTTTTGGCAAACAAATGTCAACTGCGAGACCAACGAATAGGATAAGCGATTATAAAGGAAAAAGAACTAATACTGGTCCATCACCAACAGCCGACCAAGTTGCACCTCGTAAAGATGTTGACGTTGTTCGTAGTATCATTGATAGTGTAGGAACTTTAGATGACCAAAACAGCGCTGTGAAAAAGTCTGCTGCGTTATTCGCAGGGTTAAAAGCGGAAGGCGATAAAATTGAAGAAAGCGTAGCTACCGGTGAAAAGGAAGTGTTGCTGAACAAAGAACTCGCATTTGTCTTACAGCAAAACGAGATGGAAATGACCAATTTGTTGTCTGCTCATGTAAATACCCTTTTTAATTCCAGAATCATGATTTGGAAAAAACTAGGCAAATGTATGAGAGAATCTTGTTTGCACGCCAAGAAAGAAAAGTAAATAAAAAGCAAGCTAGAAAGAGTTTTATAGCTGCAAAAAGAAGAGATATGATCCTGCAGCAGCAAGAGAAATCTGCTTTGGCAGCTGCTCGAGTTAAAGAAACCATATCTGAAAAGCGTCTGGCATTTGATTTGCTCAACGCGCACATCAATGAGAAACATGATATTCAAAGGCGAAATCAAGTTAGGTCGCAGGAACGAGTAGCTGCAAATGAACGGGTTCTGTTGGATTTGGAAACAAGATCTTTTAGGGTAAGTTAGCCTAATTTCAGAAAGAAGTTCGAAACACACTGTTGAAAAAGCTGCAAGTAAGACATACACATCAAAACCATATCAACAAGATCCTCAATGACAATCTTCGTGAATTCCAGTTATTGGAATTGCAACATATCAAAGACCGTTTTGAATTAGAAATGGTGTCCTTTGAAGAAACAGGCAGCAAGAAAATTGCACACGAAATAAAGTTGGATGAAATGCGGTTGAAACACATGAAAGAATTACACGAGGAAAAGGAAAATGTATTGACCAGGCACGAAGCAGGTAAAGAAATGTCTCTACGAAAAATGTATGAGCAATCAGTAAAAAAGCTTCAATCTGAGCAAAGGGTAGGAAGACGGCAATTAAAGATGAAAAATCAAGAAAAGTAATGTTGCTTTAAACCAAGGATAGATTTGCTGTTGAGGCAGAGGGATAAAGGAGCAGGAAAGGACCGAGCTAGTTTGAAAACCGGTAAAGCTGGCTCTAAAGGCACGTCGCAGGCATCTTCGATTGCTCCATCTTATACGGGCAGCCCGGATATGTCTGTCACTCACTCCAGAGCAGAATCAGTGGACATACCTCGCGGATCCATTTCCATTGCAGTAAAAAATTTACAGGTACAACAAAACGAAATTGCATCAGAATCAATAGGCGAAATTGCGTATAGAGATTCCAAAGTCGAAGGATCAATAAAGATACTGGCGCAACGCCAGAAAAATGAGCTTGCGCAACTTGAGGAAGAAAACAGAAAAGAACTCAACGATATTTCGTTGGCTTATGAAGCTAAATTTGATGATTTGGAAGCTTCTCAACAAACTGCTTTTGAAATTTTGATTGAGCAGCAAAATGTAGTTGTTAACGAATTGAAAGAGGCTCACGACAAAGAAATGAAGATGGAAGAAACTATGCACGACAACGAAATGAAAATGTTGGTAGAAAGAAGAGTCTTAAACAGTGTGCTGGGAACCGTCTCTGATGGAATCATTAATATTACTCCTACTGGGGTAATAACAAGGTTCAATCATGCAGCTGAGGAAATCTTTCAATGGAAATCTTTTGAAGTCATTGGGAATAATATTAAGATGCTAATGCCCAAGGAGCATGCGCAAAAACATGATACTTATCTTGACAATTACCTCACTACTGGGAATGCCAAAGTTGTAAATATTGGTAGACGTGTACACGGCCTAAAGAAAGACGGAACACTGTTTCCGATGCATTTGTCTTTGAGCGAACTTAAAGAAGGCGAGGCTCATTTATTTACGGGGATTGTCCATGATTTAACTGAACAAGTATAATCTGCTAATATAGACAGCAGAAGAAGAACGCCAAAAAGCCATTGAATCAGCAAAGAAATTAGAGTTAGAGCATTATGCACAAAAATTAGACTTCGAGTCTAAAAAGTGTGACGATTTGCTGAAACAGATCCTTCCACCTTCGGTTTCTGAAGCTCTTATGAACGGTCTTCAAATTGAGCCTCAGTGTTATGAATCCGTGTCGGTATTCTATTTTGACTTGGTTGGGTTTACAACTATTTCTGCTCAGGTATCTCCATTAAAGATTGTAGGCTTGTTGAACGACTTGTATGAAGCATTTGATGGTGTGATTGCAATGTATAATGCTTACAAAGTTGAGACAATCGGCGATTCTTATATGATTGCTTCAGGAGTTCCAAGTGTAATTAATGACCACGCATGTGAGCTTGCAAAAATGGCCCTGCACTTGTTGGAAGTAGCGAAGAATTGGGTTTACACGCCAAATCCAGATATCAAGATCAGATTAAGGATGGGAATAAACAGTGGTCCAGTAATAGCAGGAGTTGTAGGTACCAAAATGCCGAAATATTGCCTGTTTGGAGAAACCTGTATGATTGCTTCTAAAATGGAATCCTCAGGATCTCGTAAATATGATTAACCAAGCAATGAGAATACATATTAGTGAATCTACTCAAGCACTTTTGAGGAAAGATAAAACGTTTAGAATGACCAGAAGGGAAGAAGTCGAGATCAAGGTAACGCGTTTGCTAAGGTAGGGGAAAGGAATAGTGCCAACCTTTTGGTTAGATTCCAAAGACGGCTACAACCCCTTGGAAGGAACAAATAAATAAAAATTGCAGTGCTTAGGGTTAAATATTAATTTTATGATGAATAATGACTGCACCATTGTCTTACTTTCCATAACAATCAACGGAGCTTACACTTACACAACTTACAATCATGTCAAGCAAAGGATCTGCCATGCGCAAGACTTCAGAGAAGCCGAAAAAGAAGATGGCAGTGACAAATTCAGGTTCAGACTCAGAAATAACTAAACAACTGGACTCCAAGGTTACGGGGAAACGCCCCTCTTCATCCAGAACAAACGAGATTTCAATAACAGCATCTTCAGATTTGGATGATTCTACTGGCGAAATTTCTTATTCTGATAGTCCAAACCCAGACAAAGCAAGCACGCCAAACACAAATTCGTTTCAGAAAGCAAAAGAAGAGAACGTATTTCAAAAACTACGGGATCAAACTGATTTGATAGAAGAGAATGTTGCTATTGGAGAGGCAGAAGTTTTACGAAATAAGGAAATTGCCTTTATGATGCGACAAAACGAAATGGCCATATCCAATATGGTAACTGCCCAAGTAATTCAATTTAATGTAGAATATCGACCTCCAGAAAATGAAGCAACTGTATGACAGGACGTTGATAGCAAGACGCGAGAGAAAGGTTAACAAGAGAGAAACCAGAAAGACAATTCGAGGAGCAAAAAAGAGAGATTTGATCATTCAACAACAAGAAAAGTCGGCTTTATCAGCTGCTCGAGTTAAAGAAACTATTGCAGAGAAGAGACTGGCATTTGACCAATTGAATGCTCATATGCATGAAGTTCATGATATACAACGAGATAATTTGATCCGCTCGCAAGATAGAAGAATGGCCTATGAAAAGTACATTTGCGATTTGGAAACAAGATCCTTAAAGGTATGATTAAGCTAAGGTAGCCTGAAGTGCGAAATACCATTCTGAAAAAGTTGCAAGTTAGACATACACATCAAGGCCACTTGAACAAAATTATCAACGATAACTTGCGAGAGTTCCAATTGTTGGAGTTGCAGCATATCAAAGAAAAATTTGAGTTGGACATGGTCTCTTTTGACGAGGTTGGAAACAAAAAAATTGGCCATGAAAATAGACTCGCAGATATGCGCTTGCGGCATATGAATGAAATTCACGAAGAAAAGGAAAATGTGATGCAAAAGAAAGAAGCTGCAAAAGAGGTTGAATTGCAAAACAAGTATGCGAGAGAAATTAGAAAGTTGCAAAATGAACAAAAGCTGGAACGAAAGCAATTAAGAGCAAAGCAATTAGAAAAGTACTATAGTATTTACGTTAGGCTGGCTGCAAAGGCGGGGAATAGTGGCGGCTCCAAGGCAGGTTCTTTGCCAGGATCAAAAGGTGGATCAAAGATAGGCTCAAGAATAGGTTCGAAAGCAGGATCTATACAAGGCTCAAGACTAGGTTCTGTTGCTAACTCGGCTCCGTTATCTAGAGACGACTTTACAAGCACAGAAATTGTTACTGATGCAACTACGAATAAAGCAACTCTTCAACAGGGACTGATCGCTTTGCTCAATGAAGTTGCAGATGAAAACGAAAACGAAGAGGGGGAAATTGAAAATGGAAGTAAATACCCTCGTTCAGTACAAATACTAATGAGTAAGCACCGCAAAGAAATGGCAGAGCTAGAAAAGGAAATACGCAATGAATTAAATGACTGCTTCCTCGCCTACGAAGTTAAACTGACCGATTTGGAAGCAGCTCAGGAAACGGCTTGTGGATCTCTACTTGAACAACAAAACGCAATTGTGGAAGAAATGAGGGAAGCACAAGAAAAAGAAATCAAAATGGAAGAAACAATGCACGATAATGAAATGAAAATGCTTGTTGAACGAAGAGTATTGACAAGCGTATTAAGTTCTGTATCTGACGGAATAATCAATATTACTCCAAAGGGAATAATTACAAGGTTTAATAGAGCCGCTGAAGTAATTTTTCAATGGAAAGCTTCAGAATTGCTTGGCCAGAATGTTTCACTATTAATGGCCGAAGAGCATGCAGCCAAACATAATGACTACCTCAACAGTTACCTTACAACAGGCGTTGCGAAAGTAGTGAATTCTGGTAGAAGAGTCCAAGGAAAGAAAAAAGACGGCACCCTTTTCCCAATGCACTTGTCATTAAGTGAATTGAAGGAAGGTGAAGTTCATTTGTTTACTGGCATTGTTCACGATTTGACGGAAGAGGTATCTGTCATTAATATAGATTGCCGAAGAGGAGAGGCAAAAAGCGATTGATTTAGCAAAAAAGAAGGAATTAGAAGCTTTTGCACAAAAGCTGGATGCCGAATCAAAGAAATGTGATGACTTGCTTAGGCAAATTCTACCGGCTTCCGTTTCTGACGCTCTAATGAACGGCCTGCAAGTAGAACCACAACACTTTGCTGCTGCCTCAGTATTCTATTTTGATTTGGTCGGATTCACTACCATATCCGCTCAAGTATCTCCATTAGAAATCGTAGGATTGCTGAATGACTTGTACGAACAGTTTGACAACGTGATTGCCAACTATGATGCATACAAAGTCGAGACTATTGGTGATTCTTATATGATTGCGTCAGGTGTTCCAAATGTAATAGAAAACCATGCATCAGAGCTAGCAAAGATGGCATTGCACTTATTGGAGGTTGCAAAAGGGTGGGTGTACAAACCTAATCCAAATATAAAAATCAGATTGCGAATGGGAATAAATAGTGGCCCAGTAATTGCGGGAGTTGTTGGTACCAAGATGCCTCGCTATTGCTTGTTTGGCGAAACTTGTATGATTGCTTCTAAAATGGAATCCTCCGGGTCTCGTAATCATGATTAACATAGCGATGAGGATTCATGTAAGTGCTGCAACACACGCGCTACTTAGTAAAGATCCTACATTTAGAATGACGAGAAGGGATGAAGTAGAAATCAAGGTACAGTATACTAATTGTAGGGTAAAGGAGTAGTAACCACTTATTGGCTTGATTCCAAAGATGATTTCCATCCACTAGCAGAAGTAAATACCACTGAATAAATATATACTCAAAAGTACTTTTTCGCTAACCACAACTCAAAAATAAAAGTGATTGTGGAGTGGTCGAATTGGCTAATTAGTGCAAGGCGATTGCTGTAGTCAGTTCAGCCTTTAGTGCATATTTGATTCAGGCTGCTCCTTGTCTAGCTTGAGCATGCTTCATAAAGTGGGGCGCATTTTTTCTTCCAATTCCTCTGTCACATACAAAATCACAGTCACAACAATAATATGGACGTATGACATTTCCTAACTTTAGTTCCAGTTAAAGAATGAAATACCGCAGCAGACGATTTCGGTGCTTGCTTTTTCTAACCATAGGCAAGTTTCTTTTAATCATAGGTAATCATAACTTTACGATAGGTGAGCATTCCTAATGTAGGTTTGGGTGCAGTTAGCAAGATTCGCTTTAGATCAGGTTCACGTAGATCTCGTTGGTAGACAAACTCAATTACATGTGCACCCTCAAACACATATGGACGGCCTGGTTCGGCAGTTGATTCATGACGATGCCTTTAGAGACGAAACAGCAAACTTGGGGACTGCTAAAATAAGAGTATTCACCAGATTAGTATTGGATAACGGCAGGCATGCTCCTATCGAAGAATTGGAGCCATATAATCTTGTGGATGGCATGGGTCAGAATGGTACCATGCCTTTGATTATTGTTGCCCCACCAAGAAATAACCTGTCGTTTGGAGAAGAAATGGAATCACTAGCATACACGCAGAATGCTCAATACACTATGGTACATGCTACTAATATAGCCGTATATGGTCCAGCCTCTCAGACATCCAGTAATTGTCGCTAACGTAGCTTGGTTTGGCAATGCCTACTTACGAAGAATTTGGTGATTCTGATTCGAAACCAAGGAGAAAAAAGTTGGGAGGAAATTCGCCAAACTCAAAATCAATCGAAGAGAAACGTAAAGCAGATAGAATCAGACAGCGCAAATGCAGAGCAAGAAAGAAGGTAGATTTCGCTAACGCAGCAATTAAAGATGCAACAGGAATTGCAGCAAGGCTTGACGGACATGCAAAACGGGATGACGAATTTCAACCAGCAAATACAATTACCAACCGATATACATGATTTTAAATAAATAAAAATCTAATTGTGCCTTGTACCTATCTCGTATATGTGTAGGTATTTCTGCTGGAACACGATCTCCCTTGGAGAGTTGCACAGTGAAACAGCAAGGAATATACCGCACCGCTTTTGTTCTGAAAGAGATGTTTGGACATTGATTTCCTATCGAGAGAACGTGGACAGTAATATTTTTTTCTTGCAAAGAATGCAAGCAATTTTTGTTGGCACAGGAACAAGCGGGAACGTACCATACATTTCGTGTTTGATAGAAGAACCAGTCACTTGTACAGTCTGTAAATCAGCGCTTGTCACTTCATCGCCACCAACTGAATTGTCGCTGCCACTGATTAGTAAAAACCGTAGAAGAAATACCAGCTGCCTCGTTCGTGTTCCTCATCCAGATGGTCGTATGCGGTACTATATATTAATGTAGAAATATACTTATTGATTGCGGAAAGACATTTTATGAGTCCGCATTGACGTGGTTCACACAATACAGGATAAGAAATTTGGATGGAGTAATTCTCACTCATGGACATGCTGATGCGATACTAGGTTCGTTACCAATAATGTAGGTTTGGATGACTTGCGACAGTGGACAATGGCACCAGGAAATAAACCAGGTTTACAAGAAACAGTAAATATTTATTTGGATGAAACTACAATGAAAGTAGTTGGCGGTGCATTTCCTTACATGGTTGATACCGCTAAAGCAACAGGAAGCGGAGAAGTTGCGTCTTTGCAATTCCATTTAATCAGTCAAACAGACCCATTTGAAATTGATGGTATTAAGGTCCAACCGTTTAAAGGTATTTGAATGTAACGTAGTGGAGCACGGAAAAGTAAAAGGAGGAGAGCCGTACTATGCGCTAGGATTCAGAATTAATGAGCTTTCTTACGTTTCAGACACGAACAAGATACCACAAGAAGGTATTGAAATAATCAAAGGTTCAAAAACGATTATAATGGATGCTTTAAGACGTAAGTTATTCTAATGATAGCAACGGAACATTCTTCTCACTTTTCTTTCAAACAGGCATACGACACACTAGAGACCCTTTTACCAGAAAGCGGAAAGGGCTATTTTGTGGGATTAACCCATGATGTTGACCATGATGATATCATTCAATGGATTAAAGATCAAAAAGGTTCCAAGGATGTTACATGTGCATATGATGGATTACAGATTGACATTGAATAAAACGATACTCGCAATTACTTGTTCAATTTTCAATATGTATGTATTTTGATCTCAAAGGGTCGTAAATCATTTCAGAAATCAAGTGGTAGTAATACTAGAATGGCCATCTGTAGCTTTCAGGCGGGAGAAAAAGTATTTAAGTGCATAAGACGAGTTGGTCCAATAGTACAGATCAAATACCACTTTGACTACCAAGAGAAGTAACCTGTTTTGATTAAAGAATTCATGAAAAACAATGTATCCCAACATCATCAAACTGATTAAAAAGTACAACCACCAAGCAGTTGATTTGATCAAGTATCCCAAGGTTTTTACCTTGTAAGATGTTTGATCTCGTTTTGACAGTTGGTGAGGTAATGCAGGTTCCGATGGTGATATCGACTGGTTGACAGTTCCTACTATGGATACATTGGTCTTCTTTTGGTTTAATTTTGACAAAACCATATTTCCAAAGCTTAGCACGATAGGGAAAGAAACAAAAAGCGCAACAAATCCGTACAACGCGTAGAAGCATCTTCTCCACAGATTGTACGTGTCTGGATTGGTAGTTAAACCTGAATTAGTCTTAATTACCCCACGTCTGCCACAAAGACGCGAATATAGTCAATATAACGAGGTTTACAAGCCTGACATACCTCAAAGTCTTTCCTACATCCATTTTGAATCCAATGATATTTATCTTTTCATATAGCGATGCACTACCAGCCATATCCACTAACATGAATACAAATAGACTAAGTGTAATTGCACCCAACAGGAAAAATAGATAGTCAAAGCTGATTGAAATTTTTAAAGTTGCTTCAATATCCGAATTCGAATATAGATCTGGATTTTGTGCAAATTTCGCTGTTGATGAGCCTATAATCAACCAGTGTATACTATTGAATGAGAAAATTGATCGAAAGACCAGCAAGATTGGAGCTAATAGACATATTGTATCCATCCTGGACCAGATTGCTTTTATGGGTTTGTTCCCCAATCCATTTCTCAGTAGCTGTACAAACAAAATTCCAAAATATCCAAGGGCAGATATAATGTACAGTGATCCAGTTATATAGTCGATTATTTGAAACGGAAAAGCGAATGCTCCACAGCCAGCATAATTTAAATGGAAATCGCAAATGTCAAATAAATACGAATTGGGCATGTAGATAAGCAAATTTATGAGTTTGGTGGGAAACGTCACCCACTGTTCAAACCTTGAAGATATACTATTTCATGGTATTTTTCATATCATAGTTAATCCTAATTTTAATACTACTATATCGTCAGTAGCCAAAGAAAGTAAAAATTGTTAGTGAAGCAAGCACCAAATCCCTAAATACTTTCATAAATCTAACATGGAACACACAAATAAGCTGGTAGTTATCGCCCCAAAGAAAAGGTACAGGTAATCAAGAAATATTGATATTTTTACCGTATTAATAATATCGCTGCTCGAATATCTTTGCTGAATGCAAATCTTGCCGTTGTGGATGCTAGAATTATAAATGATTACTATTGAAAGAATATGCAGCGCGAATACATTGACAAATAGGAACCAAAGTGCACACAATATCCGTTGTAGTCCAGATTTTTTATTGGTATCACACCTAAACCCATTTTCTTTTAATTGAACAAACAATACCATATACAAGTGAGAGCGGAAGCTACAAAGAGGGTTCGGGTAATGTAATCAACGACTTTGAAAATCTGGGCATATTCTCCACAACCAGCGTAATTTATGCGGAAATCACAGACTTCAAAAGAAATGAGCTGTCTTGCATTTAGTTTGGAGAATAGTGGAAATATCAAATGGCGGCGATTCAACCAGATTCATGATTCGTGGATCAAACATTTCTAAAGAAACCTACTTGACTTTTCAATGTGATTTGGGGCAATTTCGTATTTCTTGCACGTTAAATTAAATGTCACCAAGTAGACAATGCGAGCACCTAGATGTGCAAAGAAAACGGTCAGTTGCTGTAATGTCAATCGTTTACAGTGTAGCAATATTATTCAACAATTTTAAATACAATCTTCTTTATTAATCAAATTTCTGAATCAGCAGAGTTACTTCTTTGCATAGGTAACAATCCATTCTTGTTTAAGAGATTAACAAAATCTTGAATTATCTGTGCTTGAACTTCAACCCTCTGTTTCAGTTTAGCAATTTTTTCGGAATCTGACAAGTCATCTGGAATTGGCTGAGTGGTTTGAGTCAATAATGGATGCGCTTGGGCTAGTAGTTCTTGTGGAGTTGCATCAATTACTTTAAATCTACTCTTTTTATCTATATTAATTAGATTTTACCAGTAGATGCAATCGAACTGACTGTTGCTTGATTTGGAGACATTGATATTGGATTATCGGTTATCACAGTAAATTTCCTAGGTACTTTTGGGCCTTCAGTCGCAGGAATAACCGGTGAAGTTTTCGCACTTGGTGGTAAATTTTGGAATGCAAATCTTCCAGCTTTACGTTCAAGAGCTACAATTAAAATTCAGTTACAATTATATCCTTCAGACATATTCGTTTCAGAGGACCCAGTCAAAGTCTGAGTGAGCGGCAAATTGGGGAGAACTTGATTTGAGCCAGTAGTCCCAGTCACACTATTCGCATTTGAACCAACATTTGCATTTGAGCCAGTAGTCCCGGTCACACTATTCGCATTTGCACCAACATTTGTCATGCTGGCTTGAGAATTGACACTAAATCTTCCCTTTTTAACTTCGGCTGGTGGTGGTGCCTCTGGCTGTGGTTCTGGTTTCGTTGCAGGAGCATTTGGATTGTCAACGACAAATCTACTTTTTCTAGGAAGGGTAGAATCTTGCGAACCTTTGTGTTCAGCGGATTCTTTCATGTCTAATTGCATTAATCAAAGTTTACCTCCAAAAGAAACAGTCTTTCGTCTATCCATTGAATCGGTGTTGGAAGGGTCATTGGTTAAACTTTCCCTGATAATGGTTTCCCCAGATTGATCTTTCTTTTCTGGATATGGAAGTGATTTCTCGCCAGCTGATTTATCATCAAAATCCCATTCATCTCCAGTTTTTTCTGCAGTTAATTCCTCCAAATTTAGCTGTGATTGAGTTCTATGCTGTCTTTCAGTAATCGGAGTGAGTTCTTTCAACAAAGTTCCCACCAAGTACTGTGGTTTCTTTGCCGTTTTGAAGAATGGGTGGGTCAAGAGCTTCTCTGCTGTTGGTCTTTTTGCTGGGTCTTTTTGAAGACACGAATCGATCATGTCCTTGAATGATTTTGAATATTTGTGAAAGGTCTTTTCACGGTCAAGGGTTGGAGGACTATTTTGCAATGTCAACATCAAAACTTTCTAGATATTAAAAGTAATTACCATTGGTGGAAACTTGGCATATGGCGCGTGGCCATTAGCAAGTTCAAGAGCAGTAATACCAAAACTCCAGATGTCAGCCTTGAAATCATAACCAGATTGATCCATAACTTCTAAATATTAATCTCAAAAGACCTGGAGCCATCCAGCACGGTGTGCCGACAAAAGTTTTTCTACTGGCATTTCTATTCCCATTTTCACTCAGGGATGAAGAAACTCCAAAATCAGCCAGCTGGACCAATCCATCATTATTCACCAGCAAATTTCCTGCTTTAATATCACGGTGAATCAACCCTTGTGCATGCAAATACTCCAACCCTTGTAAAACCTGTTTCAAAATCGTCGCAATAACAGCCTCCTCCATTCCATTCTTGTACGCAGTTTTCATAATATCCAATCCAGATCCAGCAGATAAAAACGGTGTAACAATGAATAACTTGCTTCCATTTACAAACGATCCATAAACTGGCAACAAATTCGTGTGTTTCGACAGAGTCATAATCTGCAGCTCGCGCTATATTAATAAATGGTACTCGCAATTCATCAATTTGGTTTCGTTCAAATAAATCCAAATCTATAACTTTGATACTCACTGGCAAGTTTTGTAATTTATAATTTGCTAGGTATACGGTAGCTGAAGAACCTTGTCCTGGAGTTAACATTGCGTACCGATAACTTGTTTCAATTCATAGTCTTCGGGGTTCATTGAAAACCCTTCTGTAGGAACGGTTGTATTTGAAGCGGTGCGTCGCATAGTTCCGTTTAGTCTCACCCCAATCCCTCCTAGTCTGGCTTCTATAGCGTCCTTTGCTGTTTCAGCTATTGACTGCCTTCGTTCCATTTTATTGTGGATTGTAAAGTTCAAAAAATAAAAGGCAGCCACATTCACGTTTTCTGTAATGATGAAAATATAACTGCTAAGGGGATGGACTCACTTGGGCTTTAGAGGCAATTCAAGTGGGACATGGCGCGCATGATGAGCTGCTGTTTGGATGTATATGAAGGCACTCGTTATGTAGGATTTGATGGTAGTAAAAGTACAAGGCTGAAGTGACCGCTGATTTACACAATGCAAAAGGAATAATTTCGGATTAACCCAACACAAAAGTATAATAGTCTAATACCGCAAGTGCTATTAATCCAGCATTAAATAACGAATAGTGAGACGCCCACTATCAAAGAATGTTCATTTCTCCATTTTACAAAGGAGAGAGTGAGAGCAATTTACAGCAAATATATTAGAGTAAATCCGCCAATCTGCGGCATGCTTCATCCATTTCTTCCTCAGTTGCATAGGAATAAGAAGCTCTAACGTACCCCGTATCTCTCTTGTTTGGATAGAATTCCTATATTAGCAAACTTTACCACTCCTGGTACCAGCAGAATTTTGGCTTCTCTAGCTTTGTTGTTGATTAAATCAAACGAGTCATCGATTGGCAGTTTGATCCAAACAAACATTCCAGCTTCAGGGACAGTCCATTCAGCCTTCCCTTTCAAATGAGTATTCAAGCTGCTGAGGAGAGCATCTCTCCTCTTTTCATAGAATTGCGCAACGGCTCTAGTGTGCTCCAAGAATCCATTAACTCCCCATTTGTTCAAAACTGTATGAACCAGGAGTTGACTAACACCTGAAGGATGGAGATTAGTTGCCATTCCATGCAAAACTATACGCTCTACTAATGCAGGAGGTCCAGAAACCCAACCAACCCTCATACCACCAGATAAAATCTTTGACACAGAGTCGAATCGCAACACTCTACCGTCGCAGTCTAGTGAAAAATAGCTAGGAGTTAAAGGAGTTTTGAATTGCAGGTAATAATATGGATCGTCCTGTGTTAAAAATACTTACTTCAAGAATAATAATGTTATACCTCTGTGCAATTTCATAGACCTTCTTTTTCCTTTCATAAATAGTGGATAATCCAGTTGGGTTACCAGCAGTTGGAACAGTGTACAAAACCTTTGGTCGGGTAGCAACGTCAGGCCAGTTCAATAGCGCTTGCTCCAGTGCATCAGGTTGAATTCCCTGATTATCAACAGGGATTTCAAGAAACTTAGCACCTAATGGTCTCAAAAAGGCTAAAATCCCTACATAAGTTGGTGATTCAATCAAGATAGTATCTCCAGGATTGATCAATGCTTCCATTGCCTTTGTAATTAAATCTTGGCTTCCATTTCCAACGCAGATGTCGTAAGATTGATAAGGTGGGTTGTGTACTTGTTCCTGCAGCTGTCTTAACCAATCAACCAATTGCGAATCACCCGGAGTAGAGCCATATTGAAGAGCTTTATCCAATACCTTGTCTTTCAATTCAATAGTTTCCCCTGTCTTTAATTTGACTGATATTGACTCGAAAGGGAACGTCTGAGTATTAGGAAGACCTCCTCCAAGGGAAATCATTCCTGGGACTGAAAGATATTTCTGCATAGCTCTGATTGCCGAGTGTTTGCGCAGTTTACTGTTCTCTGAAAAGAATTTTGTATAATCCATTATTTGGTTAAAAGTTGAAAATCTTTTCATCTCTTAATTGTCAGAGCTCGAATCGCGTGATGATTTTTTAGTAGAAATTGCGGTTTGAACTTACCGCGGTATCATAGGTCATAAGGTTTAATGAGTGCGGTAAAGAAACGAGTATAACTGATTATATCACAAAATGCTCAAAGTTGTGAGATTTCATGAGCCCTTATCTAAGCGGCAATATTTGACTCTAAAATCAACTAAACTAACCCGATAACCTCCAGTTTATTCCCCTTTTGTCGCAGCTGCCAATCTACAGTGTACATTTACAGAGTATCATTACTTTCGCCTCAAAACCATCTATCTTGAGTTAAATCTAATAAGCGAACCATTTGATGGTTGCAAATAGATGTTTTTGTCTGTTGGTATTGTAACTATCGAACTGGTGCATTCAAGGTGTCCACGCCACAATCTTTTCACCAGCCACAAAACTGCGCCGCGCAACATTATTGGTCAATTAATTCTCCGAAACGAGTCTTCAATTCTTTTTTTCATTGCTTTTTCCCTTACTTTTATAATGGTATGTACAATATACAAATTCAACTAAAGGAACAGGACTAATAATAGGATTCCGCAAAAGCTTCAGCACCAAAGAATGCTCGTGTCACTAAAGTTTTAGGACGTACCGGATCACGGTAAAGAATTATTTAATTGTAGTGGTGGTGTCACTCAAGTCAGAGTTGAAATCATGGAAGAAGGAAACCGTTCAATCATCCGTAACGTTAAAGGCCCAGTCCGTGAAGGAGATATTTTAGTTCTATTGGAATCTGAACGTGAAGCTAGACGTCTTCGTTAAATATGTTTAAATAAACAATTGGAATTTAATACAGGATGGAATTGGATTTGGGAACAGTTTTGGAATATAGTTGAATGAACTTGAATTGTGGATGGGAGCGAGTTGGGGGTTGTTTTTGCACAAGACGACTATGCCAACTTGTGGTTTGACAACTGCGGAACTCTACAAGTTTCTGCCCTAAATGATTTTATTACAGCTTAGATTTGGTGCAAAATTTGAGTGGCTATGTATGAGTGTGCACCAGTAGCATAGAATCCTGAAAGCCTTAGTATCTGTCTCCTTTTTGAGGCCAAAAAGATTTGGATTGCCTGCTGCCTTTCTGGCTGCGAAAAAAAAGTCCGATAATTGAGTTTGAAAATCTGAAATAGACATGGCGACGCACACTATTCTCGTTACTATATTTGAGGGTACAGGGAATATAACATAGGAAAAAACTTTGTCAAGCGCCATGACCAAGTATATATTCAGTGCAGGTTTAATAACGAAATCCTGACAACAGATCCAGTCCAGCAAACCAAATCACCAATTTTTGACACAGAGCTAGCCTGGGATATTGAACACAAACAGTTATCTTTCTTGCGTTCACAGAGAGGTAGTTTATTGCTCACTCAGCAACTTTGAAATTGCAAGTTTACTCGATAAACAGTCACTCGCAACGCGAACTTTTGGGTTATATAATTCTGGATTTACGTGCAGCTAGTGGGCAGTCACCTTATCCGGAAAAGTGGTATACACTGATCAATACAAAGAATACTTCTCCTTTTAAGCCTCAGCTCAAGCTTTCTTTTGCCGTATCAAGTGCAAAAACTGCTTTTATACTTGAACCAAAGAGTCCAAATTCTAAAGTCAGCAGTCCGTCTATTAGGCCAAAAGTTCATTTGACTAGTGAAGGATATTATCAAGTAGGACCGTATGATAAAGATCAGCACACCTATACACTTTGGATTACAATAGCGTTTGCGCAACACTTGTTACTGATCAAACCTGAGCCCAGTCAAATTGATTTCTATTTCTATTACACGCTTTTGGGGGCTGATATACAAACTGGGAGGTTTCAAAACTTATCTGATCCAAACTTTCCTGCTGAGCGTGTTTCCATCAGATTTAGAGCTTTCCCCTCCGATTTATCGTTATTACTGGTTCAAATTAACAAACTAGTGATTTATTTATGTCAAGGAAGCGTTGTTTTAGGGGTTTGCGAGGTTTCAATGCAAACATTGGCTAAGAAGGTGGATCAGGATGATGTTGTGTTTGAAGAAAATGTGTATCCACTGGTTGGCACAAAAATGGGTGTAGATTTTGGGTGTGATGGAATCGTCCCAGGGATCGGTGTCTCGCTTGCTTTGAAGAGAGGTGAATTTGAAGGAGCTGGAATAGTTCGAGAAAGTAATGCATTTGAAAGTGTTCCTCAAACTCCAAGGTTCAACATCGCAAAACCTGATATTCCAAACAATGTTGCACAGAACACGGTAATTTCAACTGATAGACCCATTACTCCTAGTGATCCTGTTATTTTGCCCGTTCGAAAACAAGAGCCTGAAAAGATTTCAAAAGAAAATGTTGTTCCGCCTGCAGTTCAGCCATCAAACAATCATCGTCAAAGTGAAATTTCAAAAACTCTGATCGAGAAGCAAGTGTTGGTAGAATCCAACTCTGAAAAGTCTAGTAATGTTGTGCAGCCGGGAAATGTTCCAAATATCCCCCAAAGTGACCTGGAATCCAAAACTGTACTTGATACAAGCCAGCAATTCCAAGCCAGGGAATTTAAAGAGATCAACCAAAATTTTACTCAGAATAACGCCAAAACTAGCCACGAACTCTTTGGTAGTGCTTCTGGTGACTGGCATCAGTATAGATTTTCAATTGAGCTACGGTCAATCAGAGATTTCAAAATGAAATCTGCGCAAGTGTTTCTTCAGTACACTTATGCACCATTTGGCAGTTCTACTCCGACTTCAACACACCCTGTAATTCAAATTGTACAAAATGAAGGAGAATTTTTGCTTCCTCATTCTTTTTGCGCATTTGAATTTGCAATGCTGCAAGACCAATTGGAAACTGCTCTTGAAACTGTTCCGCTTTTAGTCAAAGTATTTCATAAAGATCCCCACCAAAAGAATATTTTACTGGGCGAATGTTCTGTAGAACTATTTCCAATCTTACAAGCTTCAAAGACCAGTAACGGCACTCAATCGCTACAAACTCTTGATGTATTTACACCGATTACTTCATCTGGAATAGTGTCTGAAAAGTACAAAAGTTTTGGCGAATTGCGAACAATATTTTCGTTGGAAGACTTTGGGCAGATTGACATGGATGAATTTGGAGGTAGAACAAAAGACGGTGGTAAGGTAGAGTTGGATAAAAGGTATACATACCAGTCCAAAAACGATATACACTCGACAATACAGTATGAGACTGCTGTAGAGTTGGAATTCTGGAAACATACTGAACAAGAAAAGTTTTTGTTGGAGATGGCAGAAAAAGAGCGGCAGTTGGAACTAAAGTATGAAAGAGAGTATGAAGCAAGAGAAAAAGAACGGGAAGCTATTATGCATGCTAAATTGGTAGAATATAAGGATAAAGTTGCTAAACTTGGAGAGCTTACTAATAAACTTCAAGAAAGGGAAATGTTGATCAAAAAGGCTGAAAGCGATTTGGCGATGAGGTCGAAACAGCTTGAAATTGACGCACAAAGACAACTAGATGCTCAAAAAGACGCAAACAAACGATTGGCAGAATCATTAAGCCATGCGACGCAGTTGTCGCAGCAAAGGTTAGAAGAGGCAGAAAAAAGTTCAAAGAATTACGAAAAAGAACGGGATATTTTAAGAAGTAGAGTATTAGAGCTGGAAGTGGAAAATGCCAGACTAAAATCAGACAAGAGCAATACTATACTACTTCAGCAGCTACGGCAAGAGAAAGATGTGCTTGAACAACGATGTAAACGGCTGGTTTCATCTAGACACGAGCTTAAGAAAAAATACAAGCAAGTGGTGCAGTTGTACCAGGAAGCAAAAACCAAAGTACTTTATGAAACTAGTGATACAAAGTCACAACTTACGAACCTTACCAAGCAAGTCAAAGAATTGCAGGATATCAAACCCAAGGAACAAGAACCAAAAGAAATCCCAGAAGAGAATAAAGAAAACGATATTGATTCAAGTAGACGAGATGCTATTGAGCGAATCAAAACCGAAAAACAGATGCTGCTCGAATCTGGTCTGTATAAAGAAACAGACCCGCTAATCAAAGAGTTCAACACCAACCTCACACTTTTGATGACAAAATAAACTTTATTTAATTGATTGGAATCTTTTCATCGATTTCATCCGGTTGCTTTGGAAGAACCAATTCCAGAACCCCGTCGTTCAGAGTCGCGGTGATTTGATCTCTAGGAACGCTGTAAGGCAAGCTAATAGACTTGTAAAACTTTTGATCCAACCTTTCACGAACATGGTAAGTATCGTTATCCTCCCGTTCACTAGTCTTTTCACCAGACAAGTTCAGCATATTTCCTTTGACAGAGATGTTGATTTGGTCCTTTTTGAAACCAGGCAAATCCGCTTTGACGATATAGTTTTTACTAGTTTCCTTGAAATCGATTGATGGGTAGGAATAGTCGGCGAAATGAGGAGAGTAGAACAAGAGGTCGTTGTGTGGGAATCGTTTCAAACTCGACTGGGCTACTCTTTGGAATTCGGGGAATATTTTGCTGATTAATGACATTACAGTTGCGTTATGGTGCTGGTATTTATAGTTTTGGTGTGACTCATTGTCATGCAAAACAGTTTCGATCAGGTTTCTAAAAGTTTCTAGAATCTGTTTCTTGCTACTGGAGACTTGCAGACCCAAGGAACTTTTACGGAAATAATCGGAAATGAATCTTCAATGTCCCAAAAGGCTATTTTCGTTAAAGTGGAGTGATGTGTACTGTCAAATGCAACGCGTTGATTTGAGTTGGGTTTCCGCACATCGAAATGCCTAAACTCTAGCCTAGCATTATCTATGATCTGAAATAAATCTGCAGTATAATTCTTTATTTACACAACCTGACTACTTGGCAATCTGCTAATGAGTGATAACTTGAATAGGGATTCTCAAGGTATACTTGTTTCCATCGTCAACACTTACATCAACCGATAGTAAATGCTTGACTGTAAGGTAGTTGCCTTTAACATCCGGCCCAACATAGTCTTCCAAACATAATATTTCCAAAGGCATAGATACAGTTCCATCCTGAACAACGAAATCATCTTCAGTCAATTCTACATTAACAAGCTTCTTCTCGTCTTTTTTGATAATATTCATTGCCACATCCCACGAATGTGGTCTGTGCTTCACCCTCAGTGAAGTTTGTTCAAGGAGAGAGTAACAAACACTATTGATTTTACGAGTGCCAACAATTACTAGCTTAGGCCGGAAAGGGCTAATCAAAAACTGTGAGTCTTCATCAGAGTGTAGTAGCAATATTCTAGAGCCTTCGATGGAAAACAGCAAATTGGAGGGATTAGCGAGTATTTGAAAAGTGGAGAGCAGCTTGTCAACTACATTGGTAGGAATAACTACATCGAGAGCAGCTGTACAGATATTGATCTTGTTGTAGTAGAATTCTACGTTGTATGAGATGCTAGCATTTTCAACTCTGACTGAGCGCAAAAAGCCCTCTGGAGAAATTGGCTGCTTGACTTGAACTTGATTGGTGAACTTTTCCACCTTGTATTCTTGAACTAGAAAGACATGGTTCTCTGATTTCTTGTTCATAACCGATTCCGTTCCAATTATCTTGAAGGAAAAAGTGCCAGGTGCATTAGAAGTGATCGAAAAGTTGAAATATGAAGGTTCTTTTGCTATGAGGATTTGCGATTCGATATTGAGGGTAATCTGCTTGTTCCCGGATATGTATACATGTCGGGAAACGTTGGGAAGCGGCATTGCTTTCTGGGAGTTCATTTTTGACCAAAAAAAAGACCACGTTTTTCAAAGGTCGACAAATTGGGTCAAATGACTGATCACTTTGCCACACAACTTGGCTGTGACTACAAATTACATTTCATTCAATGTCTGTGTGCACCATAATCAAAGGGGAAAAGATCACTTGATAATAATTAATATATTATAAGGTTTGAATATAGGAATGTATCCTAAATAACTTTGCTTACCAAAAGCACTGCCACAAATAAAGCGCCGCTGTTTTAATTAGCGATGACTAACAGCGGAATTTTCAAATTGTATTCATCTCCATCTTCAACTCGAATATGCACCTGCATATAATGATGGATATTGATATAATTTCCCTTGACGTCAGGTTCCGCATACTCTTCAAGTCGAATAATTTCTAAGGGCATGGAAACCATTCCATCGTAAGCATCAAAATCATTTGGTTCTAATTTCACATCAATCAAGCATTTATCCTCTTTTTGAAGAATATTCATTGACGGCTCCCAGCTACTTCTTTTGTACCTGACTTTGATTTCAGATTTCTCCACTACGGAATATCGAACTTGGGTAACCTTTTTTATGCCAACAACGACTAGTCGCGGTCTAAATGGGCTGATTAGGAATTGGGTGTCCTCTTCTGAATGTAAAAATAGTATTCTGGATCCTTCGATTGAAAATAGCAAGTTTGCAGAGTCCACAAATTTCCTGATATGCTTGTGCACCAAATTTCTTGGAATGATTACGTTTAATTTTGTAGTGCAGATAAGGATCTTGTTCAAGTAAAATTGTACACTGTATTTTATGGTTCCTTTTTTGGATTTCACTGGCCGCACCATTCCTTCACAGTTGATAGGATACTTGTATTCAGTTAAACCGCTGGTGGAATATGGTCCGACTTTATAGCGATGCTTCAGGAATACATGATCTTCCGCTTTCTTGTTCATTACGGTTTCTGTTCCAATTATCTTGAAAGATAAATTCCCAGCAATGTTTGAATTGCAAGTAAAATAAAAGAAACATGGACTATTACTTTCTACAACTATATCCGGATTAATATGCAAGGATATCAAGCTAGTCCCATCGTAGTAGGCGTGTCTCTTGTAGCTGCAGGTGTTGGGTTGGTGCATTTTTGGCCAAAAAAATGAAAACGATTTTGAGCTTGGAACCTCATTGGTCGGAATTAGAATTCAGCCTACAAATTTGTGTTTTCGATTTCCAATAAAGTTAGTAAACGGTTTATTTAAATTAACGGGAAATAACTTGGATGGGGATACGTAAAGTGTAATTATGCCCATCAACTACATACACATTAACCACTAGAGAGTGGTGGATATTAATATAACGTATTCTCGCAAATAAACCGACGGTCGTTTTATTGTTTTTGAGCATTTTTGGCAGAGTCGCTTTATTTAAAGG
>JADIIZ010000089.1:0-54531 GCA_027604345.1 Boothiomyces sp. JEL0866 | reverse complement strand
CTTTGACGTTGGAGATGACTGGACCACCATAGTAGGTCAATTTGGCACCAGCTGGCGCAGCAGCGTTTTGAATTGATGCAGAGTTGTGTGGGCGAGAGAGATATTGCACATTGTTTGGCTTGGTACTAGCTAAAGCCATGGAAGCAAGAACAGCAGCAGCAGCAAATTTCATTTTATTGTAGTGATGAACTGCTCCATCTAATGTGAATTTATATTCTAGTTGCACAGATGTCATGAAAAGTAAGTTTGGGCGTGACCACCTTACATGCGCTTCGCAGTTTTGGCGATATGAACTATTCGTTCAATGGCAAATTGATCAATACGACCGGTACTTGGCAATATATTAATTAACGCTCTTTTATCGCCGTATAGATTGAAGGTTTATGTTTAATCACTAATTGGTAGACATCAACCGCCTCCAAAACTGAATCAAAGAATCTGTCAAGGGTTGTGGATCAGGAACTGGGTGCTGGTAAGTGTTCATACCCTGGATACCGACTAGTGAATTGACTGTAATTAAACTCTCATGACACTGTCTCCAGTCCACAGAACAGGGATTCTCTAGTGTTTAGAAAGGATAGCCACTTGAATGAACAGTGATCTAATGTATCTGCGTTGTATGGGATTGGCGGACCGCAATTTAAGCGGAGGTTATCCTGAAGCGGTTAACTGCCAGTCATTTCTTTGCAATTCATAAGAAATCATTCTTCCCCTAAAATGACACTTCAAATAACATTACAATCGAAATAAATCGCTCTCTGTAGAACGGCAATCTGACATTGTCGCTCCTTAATTATAGTTCACTACCGAAATAGGGTTATGTGCACGTACAATAAGTTAGAAACATTCTGCATGATTTTATGTTCTTTCAAAGTAGCCTCAGATTCACATGCCTGCTGAAAGGATAAATCTCCATCTGTTTTTGCTTTTTTGGGAATGGCACTCAAAATTTGGATACTCTGGATTTCAAGCACTTTTGGGCTGACCTTTAACGGATTTACAGCAAGCATACAAGAATTGAATGGAACAAAAATAGTTACCGCATCTGGATGTGGATTTACCTCTATTTACACTTCAGCAATTACTTCTGATTGTCTCCATCAGTGTCAAATCAATCCAAGCTGTACCGCATTTGCAAATTCTGGATCTATATGTACATTATTTTACACGACACTACCTACATTACAATTTCAAGCTTTGACCGATTCTAACTGTGGTTTTATTGCCGATCGCAATCCAAACTGCAATATCAAGGACACAGTTGACTGTATTTCAAGCAACAAAAGTACAAACAGGATCTATTTCACCAACACTAATGTGTGTCTGACAGCAAATCTCAATCCAACAGTAATAAACACCGCACCTTGTTCTGATACACTGTTACAGAGCTGGGAGTTTGTATTTACTGGATTAATGTTCAATATCAGACCAAGGGATACAAACTTGTGCTTGAACGTCAATAATTTCGCCTTGATGCTATCCCCTTGCAAACCATCCATTTGGACAATAGTCTGGGTAGCATTTGCAAATGGGTATACAATACAAACATCAAACGCATTTGGACCAGTTTGCTTAAATGGGTTCCCTAATGTTCCATTTGGATTTTGTACAAGCTACGGAACTGTAGCAATCAACGGGATAGCACCCACAGTGACATTTAAAGAGTTAGAGTTTTTATTATTTGATAATACGCTTTCTGGTAGGTGTCAATTTTTTGACTGGTTTCCTGAGATGAATATCAATGGATATCAAAAATGTTTCCTTCAGTGCCAATTAAAAGGTATCGCTGTTATAATACTAGGATGCACTTCTTTTACGTTTGATAATATAGGAATGTGCTTTTTGGGATTTACTAATGTGATGAACAGATCAATTGC
This sequence comes from Boothiomyces sp. JEL0866, assembly GCA_027604345.1. Classification (NCBI taxonomy): domain Eukaryota; kingdom Fungi; phylum Chytridiomycota; class Chytridiomycetes; order Rhizophydiales; family Terramycetaceae; genus Boothiomyces; species Boothiomyces sp. JEL0866. Next base: position 52,654 of record JADIIZ010000089.1, on the reverse strand, counting down.
ATTTTCTAATTCACGAACGTGCGTATTCAGTTTACCAAATAACTGCACTATTGCTAGTGGAAATGTAATGTGTAGGAATATGGATCAGTAAGACAAGTTAATCGTAGGGTTGATCAAGTTGAATATGCTTTTATTCAAATGACTCGCGAAACGGATTTCGTTTACACAGAATGCACTATTAAAGGGATCCCTTCAGTCCAGCAACTCAATGTCTCTCTGACTGAATGCCGAGATATCTGCATTTCTAATTCCAATTGTACCGCTTTGGACTACAAAGGTATTGGAATGCTGCCTTGCCTGATGTTTAACACTCCCATTTATACTAACCATATAGTTTCACCAACTTCTCTGTCAAGTTTTGATAAGCATTATTGTGGATTCAAATTGTCTAGCAACAAGGAGTGTAGAGTAATTCAGAAGGTAGTGACCTGTAATAGGTATTTATTGCTTAATTTTGTGATTCCGTTACTTACTTGGGATTCCAAATGACAAGATTTGATGATTATATTTCATGTTTCAATTGTTCAATATTTGGCAACTACTATTCAAAAATTGAATCATTGGATTGTCGCAAGGATTGCAAAAATTCTTTGAATGGTATTGAAATTTGCAAAGCCTATTACTATGATGGAGAAATTTGCTATTTGTTCAGTTCTGGATTAGAGAATCTGAACCTTATTTACCAAAATGGTATGAACGGTGGGTATTTATTTTCTAAATAGATTTATAATTTCGAGAAATTTAGAATGTATATTGATAGGTTCAGCATACTTTTGCCCACCTCCCATGCCAAATTTCCCAATCTTATCAAATTACACCCTAAATGGTGTGCACTTCAATAATTCTAACGGGTCCTCTCACTACCTAGGTTCTTGTTATATTGGAGATCCATACACAAATAGAACATCTTCTATTGGTCCTTATTCCTGCCCAGATGCTTGTAAATTAGAACCAAGTACTGCTTATTTAAATCTAGCGTGCAGCGGGTTTATGGCGTATGGTTTGTTGTGTTATCTATATTTCTATCCGGTACCCTACTATACCGTCAATCAACTACCTACAAATGTGACTTCCCTTGTGGAAAAAGGTACAACTTGCGGGTAATAACTTTTTAATTAAATGATTTCTGCCTGACAGAAACTTGTGTGTCAGCGATAGCAGTTGCAAAGATATACAGAAACCGACATTACCTGAGGTTGCATATTTCCAACGGTTAATCTTTAATCAAAGCAAGGTCGTTCGGCAAGGTATAATAGACATTTCAGTCCCTGAAAGGTTTATTTCAAAAGATCAAACTGCATATATCAGTGGTTGCCAAATTGCAATTCCAGCCTACAATACCTTCATCAGCAATCTAACAGTCTGTTTATCCAGCTGTGCTCAAGATAGTAAATCAAGATAACCTAGATTGCCCGTATTTCTCTTTTCGAAATGGCACTTGCAGATATCACAACTCATTTAGTCCTAAAGAAGGAAATGGAACCTGTGGGTAAAGCTGATTTGATGTAGGTTTGTGTATGACAATATTGACTGCTATTTCCAAAACTCTGCACTACATTGCGATAGTACTACTCATAACACAAGAGAACTTTGGATCAATACTTTTCCTTTTAACGGTTCAGTAAAGGACGATCTGATTGTACTGCCAAACTGCAGAATCTACTCGCTGTCTAATGGCATTTACAATTTTGTGAAACACTACGAATGTCAATTGAAATGCAGATCAGCTCCAGACTGCTACTCGTACTCGTGGGCACCGTGGGGAGAATGTATGATTTACAGCTACGATATGAGTTTGACTGTGATTGTTCCAAACAAGTACAACTGGACATGTGGAATCATTGAATCGAGGAATAATTGTAACTTTTCCACACCGAATGTTACGTGCCTCCCTTTAGCGGTTTCCGTTACAACTACTTTATCTTTAATTTCGAAAAGTACCGCATCACCAACACTTGATTCTATTGTTCTCACCAATTTAAGTGTTCCCATTCAAGAATCGACTACAATAATTGAAGGGATTCAAGCTTCTGCAATCGTAACAGGAGGTTCTGTAATATTAGGAAGCGATAACTCTCCAACTGTTGTAAATCAAATCAACACTATTGCCACAGCTATAAACCTAAACCCGATTGAGGCGACTCCAAGAAAGACTCCCCCAGTAACCAATCCCGCAGGAACCAATCCCAATTCGTCCGACTCCAACTTGGCTGTTAATTTTTTGCTGATGGTGATAGCAACATGCATTCTTGTTATTCTAGGAGCCGTTGCTACTCTGCACATTTACTACAAACCTCCAAAAGAATCGGTTCCGGTGCTGCCAACACCACAACTTATAGACCATCCTGAATTGAACCCTCGATCTCCATTCAAGTATACATCGCAAAGTATCAGATTTATATCAAGCGAATTTCAAAACGAAAACAATCAATATTCACCAAACAGAGAACTAGAGCCAGTGATATATTCGCGTTCCAGTCATACTAACCTATCGAATATTCGAAAAGACGCATCTAAAGCTCAGCTTAGCAATGTGGCATCTTCAGCCGTATCCAGTGAAATTAATCAGAATCAGTTTGATAAACACATCAGATGGGTAAACTCTAGCGATGAATCTATTCCGCCTCTTCAAAATACATTGAAACAGTATCAAAATATTGTGGAAGCATTAAAGACAATTCCAGTGAATAGCTTTGAATACACTGATGAAAAAAGTATTTATTTGTTCACTGGACCAGAAGGAATTCCGCTATTTGTCGACTTGATTCAATCATTGATATTCCGCACTAGTTATTTCAAGGTACGTGAAGGTTAATGTAGGCTACTCATGAATATCAAAACAACCAAATACATATTCACGCAGGAGAGTATATTCAAGTAACGAAACACTTGCATGACGGCTTTTTCCTGTACAAGGACTCTAATCTGCCAATTTCGCTGATTCCATCGGAAAATTTACCAAACATCATTCTGGAACTAGCTCTAGATGGATCTGCAGTCAACCTTGATCATCCAGTCATCAACTGTGCTATAGAATACTATCCTGAAAAGATACTGATCAACATCATTCCTGATTTCAAGTCGCTATCCCCATCAAATTACATTCATGACAAGCTATTTAAATCAATATCAGACTCGAAAAAGATTCTCATTAGAGGGGAACAAACCTTTGTTGAGTCAGTAGCGACCTACTTGGATGGAATTACTGATAATATCTGGATATATTTTGACAAGACTGTAGTGAATGACGAGTTTAGGATTGAAAACAGGTTGAAATCGTACAACCCATTCTTGTAATTATTTAATAGATTTGTACTTTTAATTTTATTCAGATTTGGTTTCCATCCCTGATTTGCCAGTCCACTATTTCGCAATTTGATACGCGTCGGTATTGAATGGTTCAGAAACAAAGCATTCACTACACTTCAATACAGTTTTTTTGAAAAATAAACAATTCCAGAGTTTATTGAATCAAATCTAGCAAACCATCAAACAAACCAACAGAATATAAAATAGCGCAGGTAACGATGACCAAAACAACGAATACAACCCAAATCCAGACGATCCACTTGCTTTGTTTCTTAATTTCTACTCTACTTTCAACATCAAGCAAAGGTTGTTCTTCAGCAACAGTATCGTTCGAATCTTGTCTAACAATCTTTGGCTGACAAAATTGTTGAAACTCTTCAACAAGATCTGGTCTGGATTTCAATAATTTAGTAACTAATCCAGTAACCTTTGTTAAAATTCATTTACGGTATCTGCATCCAGCTGGCCCCTTTGGAAATCTCTAAATAAGGTAAGGAATTGGTCATATACAGCTGGATTATCCTTGTAAGCTACTTTAATCTAGATTAGAGAAAAGAACCTTATTAACAAACGCTATCGCAGATCCGAACTGAGTTGGAGGAGCGGTTTGAGCTTGCGGCTGTGAAATCATACACTCTTCAAACTGTACAAGCAAGTGCGGATAATCTTTCAACAGTATCGATACTTTTTCATGTACAGTTTGTGAATCCAAATTTTTCTTTTTAAAATTAGACAAGATCGAGTGGAATTCCTTGTTTATCTCTGGTGGAGTTTGAGTCCTGATCTGGTCGAGGAGCGAATAAGCTCGGACTGAATATGAACCTATTGATGTTTCACTTTGTCTGTCCATCAATTTTGTAAACTTTTTTGTTGTGTGCCACGCTCTGAAATGAAACATGTGAAATCCAGAGAATATCAATATTGCTAAATCCATGAATATCCATCGCAATTACGCCAAGGACGAGATCCGAAGGTATTTGCGGTTTATTTTGGTATTGAGATACTTTCCGCTTGTTTAGAAGTAATTCGAGTCTAGGCTGTTGCTACCTCTATATTCCAAAATTATGATATCTCCAGAATGATTTGACAGCACAACTCGGTCAAATTTTCCCGTTGGATATTGCTCTATTTGTGGTTGTCATTTTTCGCAAATCTTTAGGTCTACAGTTGAACTATTACCCAATTAGAATTACCCAATTAGAATTACCCAATTAGAATTACCCAATTAGAATTACGGTTGGCTAGGAATAATTAGTTGGCATTCTATCTAAATAATCCATTTGCTAATTAGGTTCTGCGTCACAAGACACTTTTCGGCCAACTGGAGGCAGCTCATTTGAAAAATGGCCGACGATATAGTTTCCAAAAAATGGCAAAGGTAGCTATCATCACAGGTATGCAAAACTAATATAAGGAGCCTCATCCGGATTCGGAAAGCAATTATCAATTCGTCTTGTAGATCGTGGGTACAATGTTGTAATTTCTGATATGAACGACAAGGCGGGCAAGGAATTGGAATCCTTGTTGAACAAGAAAAGACCTAATAGCGCTTACTACATGCACTGTGATGTAACCAAAAAGCCAGATCAAGAAGCATTGATCAAGCTTGCAGTCCAAAAATATGGTAAACTGGATGCGATGGTAAACAATGCTGGTATTGGAGAAAATATTGATTTCACAAAGAATGTGACTGATAACTGGATTAAGGTCATGGATATTGATCTTACAGCTGTCATTTTGGGAACAAGATTAGCTATTGATCAATTCAGGAAGCAAAAAACTGGTGGTGTGGTAGTAAGCACCGCTTCGTTGGCTGGATTGTATCCAGTACCTCAACAACCAGTTTATGCAGCTGCCAAAGCTGGTGTAGTAAACTTTACCAAATCGTTTGCTCACTTTAAAAAGGAAAACATTAGGGTTAATTGTGTTTGTCCTGGATTCGTAAAGACTGGAATCACTTCTGGAAACGCTCAAGAAATTATGGGAATCAAAGAATGGATTCCAATCGAAAAAGTCATTGACGCGTTTGTACTTGGAATTGAAGATGAATCATTGGGAGGAGATGTTATTCGTATCACTACCCAATATGGCATTGATTTGCCATTCAACAAAAAGTACAAATCAAGACTCTAATAAATCTGATGTCATTCTAAAGTTAACTCTGTAAATTTCTGAAGTTGGCTGCTAGAGATAAAGTGCATAATTGAGGGGAACTTAATCGCTATTCTCTCATTGTATTCTATCCAGAGCTGAGTGGGGGTTAGGCCGACCTACGAGTCAGGATGGTTTGGTAGAATCTTGTAATATTGCAGACTTTTTTAAAACCTATTTTCATGACTGTGCGAGTTAAAACGTGATAATTGTTGACATCACCCTTCCTGTAGTCTTTTAGTTATATGGGGTTGCTGACAGTAGGGCAGTACCTAGATGGAACACCGCTAGATTACGTTAGTTATACGAACGCACTGGATATATTTGCGCTCTGCTTTACACTGTTGTATTTGCTTGCAAATGTTGTACTGATGATTCAAATTGCCAGAGGCTGGCTTCAAATCCCACCATCAAAAATATTATCACTTGTTTGGTATATGAATGCGCTCTTATTCACATTTTATGTTGCAATGATCCTTCGATATTCTTGGTTCAGCTTCCCTTTGCTGTGCTGGATATATTCAGTAATTGGGGCTGTTGGAGTTTGTTCTGTAATAGTCGGGTATGTATATCTAATGCAGCCAAATGGAAATCTTGAAAGCATTTACAACAAACTCGAAATTTCTTACAATAGAAAGGATACAGCTTGCACAAAAGGGTTATATTGTCTTTAATATTTTGTCTATGGGAGGTTTATATATAAGCGTAGTATACTTGGGATACTCGAGACCAGGATTTATAACCATTGTAAAAGTTACTAACAAAGTGGCATTCTTTTGGGTACATTTTATTCTTGGTTGTGTCTCTCTCTTACGAAACGTACTATATGCTAATCAAGATTCCATGCAATTTACGTGAGTAGAAGTGTCATCTATCACCTCAAAGAACGCAAGAGAATGAACCTGTCAAATTCAACCAAAAATCAAGAGGAAGGTCTGGCATTTAATCAGATTTACTATGTCGTAAATGCCGATATAATACTGAATTGGATTGGTGTGGTTATCTGGGTCATTAGCTTCTTTGATGAGGATGTAGCTACCCCCTTTGGGTATATTTTAATTGAACTAGGATTGTTGGATCTGCAATCGGATACGGGCATATCATGTTCGTCACTGTGGTGTTTAAATTATTGCGACAAGTCAATATGAAGAAACACTATATGGACGGAACTGAAAAGAAATCAACTACTACTGTGCAGCAGACTACTATACAGCCAGTTTCAATAAAAGGATAGCGTTATTTTCTTTTTGAAAGCCCAACGTTACGCAAGATTTTTTGCTTTACTTGGCATTGAAATGGGTATTTTCACGTTAGGACAGAATACAGAAGGGTCGCCTGTAGATTATCTTGCTTATAAGAGTGGTTTAGACATATTTGCCCTGTACACAGTCACTGTCTATTTTTCCGGAAGTGTAACAATGATAATACTGATTACGAATGGATGGACAAAGATACCGCCATCAATAGTGTATTATTTCATTCTTCTGCTGAATACATTGCTGCTGCTGTACTATATTATCACGATTGTTCGATTTTCTCCCTTTAGTTTTCCACTACTATGCTGGATATATTCGTTTATGGGTACAGTATTGGTAACGGCCGTGGTATTGGGGTAATATTAGCTAACTAGTCAAATGGAGATTTTAAAATCGTTTGTCTCGAAAAGCAAGTATGTGACAGTAGCCAAGATCGTGTACGCGCAGAAAACGTACATTATTCTGAATATAGTCTCTTTAGGCGGTTTATATATCTCTTTGGGATATATAGGATATCCTACTCCTGTAGTTATAGCCCAAGTAGATAATATTGATGGTAGTGGTATAGTTATGGGTACGCCGTCTTCCTACTAGTTTCTCAAGCGTATGAGACGTAAATAATTCTAATTCAGTATACACTCGTTCTATGTATGCCGCGTAGTCTTGCAGCATTTACAATATAAGCAGCGATTCGCAAAAGTACAAAAAAACAAATCACCAGACAACAAAGTTCTGAATCAAATTTATTTCCTGGTGATTGCTGATGGATGTATCAGTAGTGTATCGCTTTTCTTTTGGATTTTTGGATATTTTACGCATTATGCAAGCGTATCGTAACTAATACTAATATAGGATGATTGTAACTATATTTAATCTAGGGAAGCACAGTTTCATTTGGTCACTTGATATTCATCAGTGTTGTTTTCAAAATGTTGAAGCAAGTGAATTTGACAAAGCCGGTTGAAGACTTGCAGACGATAGAGCTATCCCTGTTATAATAAACAAATTTTGTTTGCGAAAAGTTTTAGAAATAAGACCTGCAGCATTTCTATTATGTAATTGTGTTAGATTTCACATTGATTGTACGCGGAAATCGTCACCCTGATTAAACAACGATCCTACTGAATACATGGGTTTGCTGAGCGTAGGCCAGTATATTGATGGAACGCCACTAGATTACATTGAATATACGAATGGAATTGACATCTTTGCCCTGCTCGTGACTTGCTCTTACTTGCTTGCAAATATTTCCATGCTGCTTCTGATTGCTAGAGGATGGTTGCAAATTCCAAAATCAAAGATTTATTCATTTGTCTGTTACATTAACATTCTCCTTTTTGTTTACTATGTGTTGATGATAGTGCGCTATTCAGCTGTAAGCAATCCCTTGATCTGCTGGGTATTTTCAGTAGTTGCTGCGGTGGGTGTTTGCTCAGTTATCTTGGGGTAATATTAGTTAATCTAGGCAAATGGAAATATTGAAAGCATTCACTACGAATTCAAAATACTTGACGGTGGAACTAATTCAAAAAATTCAATTTGGATATCTTGTTTTCCAAATTTTTTGCATGGGTGGATTGTATTGCAGTGTGGGATACCTGGGCTATCCTCGCCCAAATTTCCTTGCTATGGTAAGCAATTGATAAAAAAAGTGGCATTCCTACGGGTACATTTTGTTTCTAGTTGTTTCAATCCTGTACGAAACGTATATTTGTAATAATCTAGATTTCACGCTGTCTATGTCAGCAAAAGTGTGGTTCATCATTTACAAGAAAGAAAGAATTTAATGCTGTCCGAAACTTCAAGTGTAAATAGAGAAACTAGAGCGTTCAATGAAATATATTATCTTGTTATTGGAACGGTGGTTGTTGACTGGATAGGAGCGTGTTTATGGATCATGAGTTTCTTTGCAAGTTCAAATGGGGTAGCTTTCGGGTGACATTTAGTTAACTCTAGGATAATTGTAACTTGTAATTAAAGTAGGGAAATGATATCGGGTACGGACATGTCATTTTCGTGACACTTATATTTAAAAAACTGCGACAAGTCAATATGCAAAAAGTGAAATTCAAGGATTTCAAGATTGAAACAGCTGGGATTAGCTCTATTCCTAATAAAGACACTGTTGGTTAAAAAGCACTGGTAATTAAAATGAGCCCAGCGGCCAATCGCAATCCTAAAGAAATCTACAGTACAGGGGGTACTAGCTTGTATTGATCATTGCTTTTTCCCAAACAGAGCCTTCATACACCGCATGGGTATAAAACATGAGAAATAATTGTGTAGGTAATGAATTCTGTAATTATCTTGTACCTTTGCGCTCTTGTACATTGTATTGAACTTGGGTCAACCTCACCCTATCCAGCATCAGATTATTCTCCTTTGCCAAACAGACAGTTGCTTCAAGTACATATGTTTACCAGACATGGTGCAAGATTCCCAACTGCCAAATCGTTCCAAGCTCACTTGGATATAGCTAATCTAGTTCAATCCAGTGCATTATTTAATAATGAACCAATTGATTTACAATATGGAAACTCATCTAACGCTGGACTCTTACATCCAACAGGAAAGAAATCAGTCTTTGAATATGGACAACGGTTTCAATCAAGATATAGCCAAACAAATCTACTCACAGATCACAATAAATTCTTTTCGTCCAGCAGCAACGACAAAAGAGTGTTGCAAACTGCATCAAATTTCTTTAATGGAATGACAGGTAGCGATTTACCGAATGGAGCGGTGAAGAACAGGACACTTGATGCTGATAATGATATGAACAAGTCTTGTTTTTTGTATGTCAATACACCAAAGAACAAACAAGAATCCAAAGCGTTTGAAAAATCCATCAGAGGTGAATTAACAAGTCGGGTTAATTCAAAGCTGCAATTAAACTTGAACGATACACAAGTCAGTACATTACAAGATGCCTGTGCCTTCCAATTAGCTTATGGTTCATCGTTGGACAAGTCAGTATGTAAACCATTTGACGAACAAGATTTTGTTGATTTTGCGCTGAATGACGACTTGTCCAAATTCTATACACTCTCATATGGACTGGACGCACCATTCAATTCTCAATTTGGGTGTTCTCCTCTGGTTGGGTTGGTAGCAAATATAAAGAGCCAGGCTTTATCTGCAACATTCCACTTTGGTCACGCGGAAACAATCATTCCTATTGTTACCAGTTTGGGGCTATTTAAAGATCAACAACCATTAACAGCTAATGACACTTGCTTGGCAGGTAGACAATTTCAAGTTACCAAAATCGCACCATTCCAAACTAATTTAGTATTTGAAATATACGCAGGTGAAAGCCCAAGTAATCCAGATATACGCTTACTAATGAATGAAATACCATTAGCCTTGCCTTGCTCAAGGAATGGATTAGTATCCCTTCAAGAATTTGAATCACACTACAAGGATGTGTTAAGTTGCAAGTTTGACTCCATCTGTCAGAATCCTTACACTTCAATTGGTGGGTCAAATGGTAACACTGGTAATGTAACAGTGTCCACAGATATTCCTTCAATACCAACAGTTCAGTTACCTAATCCTACATTCCCAACCCCAACAGTAGATATTCCACCAGTCTTTTCCAACATCCCGACTGTTATTCCAAATATCCCTACTCCACCTGCGAATATCCCTACTCCACCTGCGAATATTCCCACAAATATACCTACTCCACCTGCGAATATTCCCACAAATATTCCAGGTGCTAGCTCAGTCGCCACGACCCAAAGCGTAGTATCGTCTGCAGAGATATCACTCAACCAGTACGTTTTATTTTCACCATTCCTTTTCATTCTCTTTTAATAAAAAGCCTCCTATCTGTGATGCACACAGTTTTGAAAGCATAGTCTGTTTGACCGTCGGAAAATTAATTTAACTAAATTTGATTGGCTGACATGCCAATAAATAATGAAAAAAGTCTGAAAAAAGTTGAACAATTAAACACAGGACCTTTAGTTGTAACTCAATATTCAATTTTTGAACTTACCGTTCCCGGTCTCTAAGATTATAATGGTCGTTAAAACGCATGATGTATCGTTAAATGGTGCATTGTGTACCTATCGAACCAGACAATTTGATTATAGACACGCAGAGGATGAGACTATCCTTCTGCCATAAATGCTCTGAGAATCACACATAACGTTCAAGCAAAAATTTAAAACTGGTTGGCAGCAAACCTCTTTTTTTAAACTTGCAGAAATTCTTATCTGAAAATGTCCAAAGAAGCGACAGTGTTTATCGTTGATGTCGGACCATCGATGCCAAAGCGAGACATTGCTGTTCAGATAGTCTCCAAGCTTTTAACGAATAAGATGCAATCAAACCGTAAAGGCGATCAGGTTGGAGTTCTCCTGGTTGGTTCCGAGACTTGCAATAGAGTCAATCAAGATGGTTACTAAAACTAAATTAGATGAAGGATATGAGAATATTCTTGAAGTAAACTTTAAGCTAGAAGACACTGTAATTTTATCTCCAGCAAACATAAAAATGGTTCAATTAATGCAGAGAGCAAAACCTAGTGCTGATGGTGACATTATGGATGTACGCAATATTAACAAAGGCGTTGATTGTTGCAGTTCAACTGATTGCCAAACACACAGTGTCTGAAAAGACTGGGAAGCCTTTGAAATATGACAAAAAGATTTATATTTTCACTAATGGAAAATCTCCTATTGATCAAGATGGAGCAGAACTCGTTATTAGTAAACTAGATGAAGAGCAAATCAAGCTCTCTCTCTGTGGATTTGAATTTGATGAAAATAATGATAATCAAAGCTTTTTAATGTCGCTCACTAGCAGAAAGGATGAATCCCTAGGCAAATGATCTTAAACTTAGGTGTATATTTTGAATCGCAAGACGCCTTGGACTTGATTAATCAGCAAGCTACAAAGCAAGTTAAACCAACCACAACTTTTCGTGGTAGTCTGGTGCTAGGTGATCCCGAGAATATTACAACCTCGTTGAAAATTCCAATATGGATGTACAATAAGACTAGTAAACTGACTCTTCCTACTGCAAAAAAGCTATCAAAGCCAGGATTAGAGTTGGGAGATGGCAAAGTAGAAGTTATTTCAACATTAAAAACTGTAAAAGGTGAAACCGATGAAAAAGTGGAGCGAATAAAGGCTTTTAGATATGGTAAGCACCTTGTACCATACACCGAACAAGATGAACAAACCGCACAATTAGAAACATTGAAATCTTTGGCAATAATTACATTTGTACCTAAAGAAAAAATCAAGAGGGAATATTATATGGGAAATGTCTTGGCAGTAATCAAAGATCCAACAAGTAACAGCGTTCAATTAGATTCTATAGTGGAAGCTTGTAAATTAAACAATGTGGTAGGAATAGCTCGCTATGTTAGGACAGATAAAGCTGCCGTGAAAATGTGTGCATTAATTCCAAACAGAAAGGGGTACTTTTACATGATTCAATTACCATACCAAAACGATATTTATCACTTTAATTTCAGCACGCTACCCACTCCCAAGCCAGATGCAGCAATAGACGCAGCTCTTGATAAATTTATCAACTCAAATGAACAGTCCTTAATGCCTAAAGAGGTTTATAATCCAGTATATCAAAACATGGTTGATGCTATAGTCAATCGGGCAATGGATAACCCTATACCTTCCATTAAACCATTTTTCAACCAAAAGTTGGATGATTCTTTATTATTTTCACTATTTGAAATTACTAGAGTCCTGGAAAAACCTAAAGGGAAAATCAAAAGCAAGAATACAACTGTACATGTTGAGTTGGATGATTTGGATGCACTATGGTCAGATGAAGAAAATGATACTGTTTTAGATAAACCAAGTGTTTTGGATGATTGGGAAACAGTCAAATCAGAAGAATGGAAAAGCAAAGAGATTAAAAAAGAGCAAGTCAATGACGAGCAGGATGATTTTGTATTGTTACAAGCGCAAAAAGTGTTGGGCAAGCGTAATGATGATTTCGTACTTGTAGATAAGGTGAATTTTACTAACAACAGCAAGTAAAGAAGGAGCCAGATGTTGATTTAATCGATGATTTGTTCTTTTAACTGATAAAATTCAATAAATGGTACTCGAGCATTCATAGGCTTTCTCTCGCGTTTCTTTGCTGTTATTATTTTGTAGAAGTAGAAATACGTTCAAATTATCTAGTATCCTCAAACAGCACCAGTCTAATTGTATAAGGATTCTTGGCCAATGCAAGATCTCCTCAGATCGTGGACCTTTAGTGAGGCTGGTCTTTTTTTGGGGAATCAAAGGAGCGCCTGATTCCTTTTTGGGGAACTGTAGAGAGGATCGAGGCCCCCAAACAAAACAAAAACAAGAATATACAGACGATTAACTACTTGATCCGTCCCCTTCTTTTACAAACTTTTTCCATTTCCAATGCGCTATAAATGTATACAATTTTTCCCATTGTGAAATAGAAAACCGAATTTTAGAGTGGTCGTGCACTCAAACAGCAGAAACTTTTTCACCGATATGCGGGTATATAAATCAATCCCCAGAGTATTTTCTTTATGAGAGAATTCATTGCTTACACAATTCCATCATGCTTATTCGTAGGATTCGCTATCCACGATTTGTTTTCTTCACTCATACTGTTGCTAACAAAATTCAAAACAGCTGGTAATACCATACTTTGGAAAATCGCTTTTCTTACATGGTTCTTTATTTTTGCGCTCATTGCAGTGCAGGTAATGGTTCTGGACTTTTTTGCCAGCCCTTACGTTGCAACCAACATGTATGTCGGAATAATCATTGGATTGAATTACTTTATGAACTGGTTGGTTACCCTTGGCATTACTTTTATGCTAGTTGTTCGTATAAAGTTGTTTTACGGGAAAACTTCAACTATTTTCAAAATGATGACTATTTACGGTGTAGTGGTTGTACTATTGAAACTTGCGGGCAATATTTTGGGCATGTATGTGTGCTATCGTGTTGCTAATGGACAGTATCTGATACCAAACTTTGATCCGTTGTATCCGGTAACTTTAACTAATATTAGAGCGTAGCATTGGCATTAGCGTTCGGTCTCTCGTTCGAAGGAGTGTTTTCAGCAATCGGCACTGTATCATTTCTGTATTTCTTGACTGGGTTTCAAGGATTCAAGAATGAGATCATCAGTGATAAAAAGTTTCAATACGAAGCCGCCAGGTTGACTGTAATATTTGGGCTCAGCGTCCTGGTTTCAATCCTTGGTATTTGGTTGGCAATTAATGATAACTGGATTGATCATTCTGCTTACTTTATTCCGTCATGTATCTATTCCCTTGAATTACTAGCCTTCTTGGATTTATCTTACAATAATGCCAAAGATATGCTTGTTTCTTCCAAAGACAAGAGTAGCAGCAAGAATAATAGCCGAACTGGAGTCGAAAGCAGACAAAAGTCTAGTAATCAAAAAGAGCCGCAGTACGACAGACAGTTTAAATCAATGACGTCGAGCCAGTACTCTGCCAATCAATCACAGTATCCCGCATCTCAGTATTCTAATCAACAAGATTTCAAATTGACAGCTATGCCTCCTAAACCAACACAGCGTCAAAAGACCCACGAATATGATCCTACAAAAGTAGTAAACTACTTTTAGCCAGTAATATATTAGATAGATTTTCCTGTGTTTCAAGTTGTTTGCCGTTCACGTAGATAAAAAAATTATTATACCGCAAAAGGTTTCATAAAAAATGCGAGACTATAACGCATACATTATTCCATCTTGTGTATTTGTAGGATTCGCCATTCATGATTTGTTTATTGCTATTTTGCTGCTCGGTGCCAAAGCCAAAAAAGCTGGCAGCACAATTTTGTGGAAAGTTGCGCTGATTACATGGCTGCTAATCCTAGCCTTTGTGGTATTCCAAGTAGTCGTTCTTGATTACTATGCCTCCCCGTACTATGCCACAATCTCTTACATTGCATTCATTGTTGGGGCGAATTATATTACACATTTCTTGGCAACTGTTGGAATCACTACAATGATGGTGGTACGGGTTCGACTGTTTTATGGTGCAAAATCAGGGTTTTATAAACTAATGGCTGTCTTTGGGGTTGTGGTGGTGATTTTCAAAGGGATTGCTTGTATAATTGGAGCGCTTGTGTGCTACCATGTTTCAAATGGAGACTACGCACACTTTAGCTATGACCCATTGTACACTAAAATCGCACTTTCCTTTGCCATTGCTTTGCCAATAGAAGGTGTGTTTGCAGTTTCTGGAACGCTCTCGTTCTTGTACTTTTTAACCGATTTCAAAGGGTTCAACAACAAGGAAATACAAAAAGACAAGAAATTCCAAAGCGAAGGACTTCGATTATGTGTGATTTTCGCATTAAACATTGCCGTAGCAATTCTGGCAATCTGCGTGGCAATTGAAGACATGTATATCGACCATGTTTCATTCTTCATCCCATCATGCATCTACGCACTTGAATTCCACGCTTTCCTGGATCTTTCCTACAATAATGCCAAAGACATGCTGGCCACCACAAGATCTTCGGAAAAAAAGGATAAATCAACCAACATTGTTAATAGACATACAAACAATTCCAGAGTCCAACAGTCCTATGAATCATACGATGAATCGCCAAACTTGTTCCAAGCCTCAGGCTATAACGCAGCTTACGAATTTAAATCAAGACATGCACATCCAGAAAGCAAGCCGCAGCTGTATCAGACACCCATTAATTCCATGCCTCCAAAAGCGAATCCGACGGTGCAATATTTCTAGTGATCCCGAGGTTTTACCTATCTAAAATTTGATACAAGCAAAAATAAACAAATATTCATGTGAAATCATGGTGGATTAGCACGGAATCTATTCAATAGAATCAATGCTTCATTGTTTGTTTTTTACATTGTTTTCCTTCCAGTTTGTGTTAATATCACAGATTATTCGGCTGGTTCCTCTTACAGCGGCCGACTCTTTCGGACTATGATTTTTGAGCGGATGATGACGTGGAAAGAAATAATTCATAAAGTGCACGGAATTAATCAATTTACAAGAGAATTTTTTATAGACTAGTTGGTGTCTGTCCCGGCTATAAAATTATTGGTTCACCAACTGTTCTCGAATAGGAAATTCATTGTATCGCGAAGGGCCCGATCCTTCTTAACTTCGGGTTTGTGTTTAAACCCGATATAAAAAGCAGAAAAACTTGAAGGCTTCCAGCTCAGAATGACTGAAAAAGAAAAGGTTGAAATTTCAGAGATTAATTCTGAAAAAAAAGATATCGCAAAACCAAAAGCAATTCCGTATTGGAAATTATTTACGTATGCAACTTCGGTAGAGCTATTGTTTGATGCCTTTGCAGTATTTATGGCGGTTGTGTCTGGATCGGCGTTGCCATTTACTACAATTATCTTTGGGGATTTAGTTGATTCGTTTTCTAAATGGCAAGGTACTAAATTTTTAAATTAGCGCAACCGTTTCCTGGTGCTTATATCACTGCTGACGAATTGGCTTCAGACGTCAATAGCAAAATCATCTTCTTTATATATCTCGCAATCATTTCATTTGTATCTACTTATGCATTCATGGCCACTTTTGTTTATACCTCAGAAGCATCCTGTCACAGAATCAGAAAAGAGTATTTATTAGCCGTTATGAGGCAGGATATCGCATGGTTTGATACTGTTGGAGCTGGAGAAGTTTCCACTCGTATTACTAATGATACGCTCTTGATTCAAGATGGTATCGGGGAAAAGCTCCCGCTAGCGTTTGCATCAGTGTCCACTTTTATTGCTGGATTCTCTATTGCATTTTATAGAAGCTGGAAAATGACGTTGATGCTCTTGTCTGTTATTCCATTCATTGTCGTCTCTGCTGCTATCATGAACGTCGCTGCTGGTCGATTCCAAACTAGAATTTCTGCATTATATGGAAGTGCTGGCAACATTGCAGAAGAAAGTATCAGCGCTGTCAGAACTGTTGCTTCTTTCAACGGCCAAAAGAAAGTATCTGCAATCTATGACGAAAGTTTGGGTGCAGCAAGAAAAGAAGGTAAATTTTGCACTAATGGTAGGAATTAAAAAGTCTTATGTTGTTGGTCTAGGATTGGGTGTTTTGATGTTCTTTTTGTACCTGGCGTACTCTATTGCTTTCTGGTACGGACACATTTTACTCAACAATAACGAAATTACTGTTGGAACAGTAGTTAATGTGTTCTTTGCAGTGCTAATTGGTGCATTCTCCCTTGGCCAACTTGCCCCTGACCTCCAAGCTTTCGCTTTTGGTATCGGTGCAGGAAACAAAATCTTTGAAACTATTGAGCGTGTTCCTCCAATCGACGCTTACGATGAAGGTGGCTACAAAATCCCAAAAGAAGGGGTTGCGGGAAAGATTGAGCTGAAAGACGTTGAAGTAAGTTATTTTTAATCCTAGTTTACCTATCCATCTAGAAAGGAAGTAAAGATTTTGAAAAAGTTGAGTCTCACTGTGTTGCCAGGTCAAACGGTTGCATTAGTTGGGCAATCTGGTAGTGGAAAAAGTACTATTGTACAACTTCTTGAACGATTCTATGATCCACAAGCTGGTTCTGTTGAATTGGATGGTCGTCCGTTGACAGAGTTGAATCTTGCATCTCTTCGTCAAGTGATTGGTCTTGTTTCTCAAGAACCAGTGCTATTTGAAGGAACTGTTGCTGAAAATGTTGCTCAAGGTTTAGTTGGATCGAAATTCGAAAAGGTTACTGGAGAAGAAAGATTGGCCTTAATCCAAGACGCATGTAAACAAGCGAATGCTCATGAATTTATCCTCAACTTGCCAAACGGTTATGATACGCAGGTTGGCGAAAGAGGTATGCTTTTATCTGGTGGTCAGAAACAGCGTGTTGCGATTGCTCGTGCAATTATCAAAGATCCAAAGATTTTACTTTTGGATGAAGCTACTTCTGCTCTTGATACTACTTCAGAAAGAATTGTACAGGAAGCTTTGGACAATGTTTCAAAATCTCGTACAACGATTGCAATCGCTCACCGACTCAGTACCATCAAGAATGCAGACAAGATTATCGTCATGGTAAGAGGAGAAATCGTAGAACAAGGCAATCATGCCGAGCTTCTTGCAACTGGTGGACTATATTCTGAATTGGTAGCTGCTCAAGAATTAGAAACCAACAAAGCTGCCCAAGTATCTGAAAAAGAACATCAGGAAGAGGCATACGTTGGATTGAAAGGTGCAATTAGCGATGAACAACTAAAAGGAAAAGATATTGAAGAAGGTGAAGTGAAAGAAATGACTTCATTCCAAGTTTTGGTGGAAATCATGAAATTCAACTTGCCAGAATTAAATTACACTATTCTTGGATTCATTTCTGCCATTGGTACCGGTCTTGTCTACCCATTCTTTGCATACACGTAAAATTGAATTAATTATAGTTTCGCCTCCATTATTGACGCTTTCTCAAAGAAAGGGCCAGAACTAGACACGGAAGCTCGCAATTGGGCTTTGGCGTTTATTGGAATTGCTGTATGGAATTTGATTTTCAATTTTGGTCAAAATGCATTCTTTGGTATTACTGCAGAATTACTCACTGAAAGACTACGTAAATTGGTATTCAAAGCAATAATGCGTCAAGAAATTGCATTCTTTGACGAGGAATCACATTCCACTGGTGCTTTAACTTCCAATTTGTCTACTGATGCGCAAAAAGTTCAAGGAGCTTCAGGATCAACTTTAGGTATGATCCTTCAAATCCTTGTCAATTTGGTTGGTAGTTTGATCATTTCCTTTGCTTTCGGATGGCAATTGGCGGCTGTAGCTACTGCATGTTTGCCATTCTTAGTTTTGATGTCTTCTATTCGTATGGCAATTTTTACTTACTTTTCGAACAAGAGCAAGGCCGCATATGAAAAGTCTGCGCAAGTTGCTTGTGAATCCGTTGCTGCCATCAAGACAGTTCAATCGCTAACTAGGGAGAGGGCTGTTTATAACACTTACACTGAACAGCTTATCCAACCTTTGAAGGACGGATTGAAGAATGCTATATTCAATACTCCGTTGTATGCTTTGGCCCAAAGTTTCAACTTTGTAATCAACGCATTGGTCTTTTGGTATGGTGGCCAGTTGATTGCATATAGCGGGTATACTACCAAACAATTCTTTACGGTGTTTGTAGCAATCATCTTTGGTGCGCAAGGTATCGGTCGTGTGTTTGCTTATGCCCCAGATCTAGCTCGTGCAAAAGGATCAGGAGAAAGTATTCTTAATCTCCTTAGACGAGTTCCTTTTATTGATTCTGAATCTGATGAAGGAGAAAAGATTGAAAAGACTGAAGGCCATCTCAAATTTGAAAATGTTAAATTCCGCTATCCTACACGTAAGCATGTGCAAGTCCTCAAAGGCCTTAATATTGAAGTTAAGCCAGGTCAGTTTGCTGCTTTGGTTGGTCCAAGTGGTTGTGGAAAAAGTACAACGGTTGGTTTGATTGAAAGATTTTATGATGTTACGGGTGGAAAAGTTACTTTGGATGGAAAGGACATTTCAAAGCTGAATGTTGCAGCATATAGAAAGCTGATTGGTATGGTTTCACAAGAGCCAAACTTGTTTGATACAACAATTAAGGAAAATATCATGTTTGGGCTGGACTATATCCCAACTCAGGAGGAAATCGAGGCTGCATGTAAGTCTGCAAATATCCATGACTTTATTATGGGATTGCCAGATACTTACAACACCCGCGTAGGTGCAAAAGGAGGTCAAATGTCTGGAGGTCAGAAACAGCGTATCGCAATTGCCAGAGCCTTGATCAAGAACCCAAAGATTTTACTTTTGGATGAAGCCACCTCTGCGCTCGACGCAGAATCTGAAAAGGTTGTGCAGGAAGCTCTCGATTCGGCATCAAAGGGAAGAACTACCATTGCTATTGCTCACAGACTCTCAACAGTTCAGCATGCGGATATTATTTATGTACTTAAAGATGGTGTAGTTGCAGAAAAAGGTACTCATATGGAATTGTATGCCAAGAAGGGAATCTACTACGAACTTGCTATCTCACAAAATCTTTCATAATATATTAGACTTTTACCTCTTGAATTTGGTTTTCCAAGTTGCTTTTTATCTCTTGATTTGGATGATTTACCTGGCTTTGGTTATCTCTAGCTGTCTAATTTATTCGCTTCAGATTTTTCAGATACTTTCTCATGATGAAATTCACTTCATTTTACCTGGTTAGAGTAGAGGATATCTATCCTTTAGCAGGTAACCTCGCATAGCGACGCCGTCCTTTACCAAATTACTGGCTTAATCCGCAGAAGAATTTCCGGTAATTCTGAACCAATTATATACGGCGCTAGGAGTATTCAAGATTACTTTCCACAATGCCAAACGGCCGAGATCAAGTCGGTCGCTAAGCCACACTAGATTTTAAATCGACAAAACACGAATATTTGCTTCACTTGAATTAAATGCCAAAAAAGGAGAAAGCGGCACCTTCGGATATACCTCCAATTAAGTATTCTGTAAGTTCATCTTCATGTAGACGCTATATTCCTATGCGACTGGACCAGAACTATTTGCAAACTTTCTTGGAATCATATTCGCGGTGGTATCTGGCGCGGCATTTCCAGCAACAACGTACAAATAGGATTAATAACAGGGTTGTATTTGGTGATTTAATTGATACGTTTGGGAAATGGGAAATCCAACAGATTCCAGGGTACCCTGTGCTGATTACTGCGGATCAATTCACGTCCAACGTAAGTTCAAGCACTCTGTATTTCCTTTATCTTGCTGGTAACTACTTTTTGAGCGTTAGCTTTATCTTTTGTGTCTACCTACATTTCAATGGCAGCATTTGTCTATACCGCTGAGGCTTCAACAGGCAGAATCCGAGATCAATATTTAAGGGCTGTTCTTCGTCAGAATGTTGCTTGGTTTGACAAGGTTGGTGCTGGTGAAGGTAATTTATTAGCTAAAGTTAGTTGCTACGAGGATTATCAGCGATACATTGCTGATTCAGGATGGTATCGGAGAAAAGGTCCCACTAGCATTTTCTTCTGTTGCTACTTTTATTGCTGGTTTCGTGATTGCATTTATCAAATCTTGGAAACTAACTCTTGTCCTCATCTGTGTTGTACCTTTAGTCGCGATTTCTGGTGCTGTAATGAACGTCATTAACGGCAAATTTCAAACTAGAATTTTAGCTTTGTATTCTCAGTCTGGAAATATTGCTGAAGAAAGCATTGCTGCTATACGAACAGTTACTGCTTTTAATTCTCAAAAAAAAGTCAGTAAGTTATACGACGAAAGCTTAGCTGGTGCAAGAAAAGAAGGAATCAAAAAGTCTATTTCGACTGGTATTGGTTTGGGCTCTCTATTCTTTTTCATTTACAATGCATACGCGTTGGCATTTTGGTATGGTCACATTCTCTTGCAAAATGATGAAATCACTGCCGGTGCCGTGGTTAATGTGTTCTTTGCTGTACTGATTGGTGCTTTCTCGTTAGGCCAGCTTGCCCCCGACCTACAAGCATTTGCATTCGGAATTGGTGCTGGAGCCAAGATTTTTGATACTATCAATCGGGTTCCACCTATTGATCCGTATGATGAAGGAGGTGAAAAGATCAAGCCTGAAGATACTAAAGGACGAATTGTACTGAAAGATATCGATGTAATTTTTACCTAAACTAGTTCACTTACCCTTCCAGACCTGATGTTCAAATTCTGAAAAAGTACAACTTGACAATTGAGCCTGGAACTACTGTAGCTTTGGTCGGTCAATCTGGTAGTGGAAAAGTAAGACTTGCTAATATCAGAGTACAATCATTCAACTTTTGGAAAGATTCTATGACCCAGATGGTGGTGTCGTTGAATTGGATGGCCGCCCATTAAAGTCAATCAATCTGAATTCCCTTCGTCAAGTTGTAGGTCTAGTATCCCAAGAGCCAGTTCTTTTTGAAGGAACTGTATTTGAAAATGTTGCTAATGGTTTGGTCGGGTCTTTGCATGAAAACGCCAGTGATGATGAAAAGATGAAGTTAGTCCAGGACGCTTGCAAGCAAGCTAATGCACACGACTTTATTTTGAAGTTACAAAACGGTTACAATACACAAGTTGGAGAAAGAGGAATGCTTTTATCTGGCGGTCAAAAACAAAGAGTAGCTATTGCTAGAGCTATCATTAAGAATCCAAAGATATTACTTTTAGGTAATTATGTTTAATGTTAGATGAAGCTACATCTGCACTAGATACCACTTCAGAAAGAGTGGTGCAAGCTGCATTGGATAACGTCTCAAAGTCGAGAACAACCATTACAATTGCTCATCGCCTCAGTACAATTAAGAATGCTGACAAAATTGTTGTCATGGTCAGAGGTGAAATTATTGAAATGGGTAACCATGATTCATTGGTAAAAAATGGTGGTCTGTACGCAAATTTGGTAAATGCCCAAACCCTCAAATCTGCAAATGAAGCTGAAAAGGAGATTGGCACACCAATCGACCCTGACGCTATTCCTCCTCCTCCGGTAGAAGAGCAAAAAAGACCTTCAGAACCTATTGCTCCTGTTGTAGAAAGTTTGCACGATTTGGAAAAATTAGGAGACGATGTAAAACTCTCAACTTCCTTTGTAATCAGAGAAATTTTCAAGTACAATTTGCCAGAATTAAAATATACTATTCCTGGATTAGTTGGTGCAATAGGAAGTGGTTTGATCTGTAAGCTCTCCTTAATTTAGATCCTTTCTTTGCCATATCGTTTGCAAGCATTATTGGGGTGTTCTCAGACAAAGGTAGTGATCTTGAAACGCAAGCCGATTTTTGGGCAGTGGTCTTTGTAATTATTTCCATTGTATATTTCATCTTTACCTTCCTCCAAAATGCTTTATTTGGATTTGCTGCTGAATTGCTCACTGAAAGACTTCGAAAATGGACATTTGCAGCTATCCTTCGACAGGATATTGCATTCTTTGATGATGAAAAGAATTCAACAGGTGCCTTAACTTCAAATCTATCGTCCGACGCACAGAAAGTTCAAGGTGCTTCTGGTGTTACCCTTGGAACTATTCTGCAAATTATTGTCAACTTGCTGGGTAACATTATCGTTGCTATTATTTATGGTTGGAAACTTGCGCTAGTCGCTACAGCTACACTACCGATTTTGGTTGGAACTTCCATGTTTAGAATGATGATTTTCACATTCTTTGCCAACAAGAGTAAAGCAGCCTATGAAAAATCTGCCCAAGTTGCCTGTGAATCTGTTGCAGCGATAAAAACCGTCCAATCTTTAACTAGGGAACGAACTGTTCATCAGAGATACAAAGATCAATTGGTGGCTCCATTACGTGCAGGCTTAAAGTCAGCAATTCTAAACACCCCATTCTATGCGTTCAGTAACTGTGCCAACTTTTTGATCAATGCGCTTGTATTCTGGTATGGTGGCCAATTGATCGCTTACGAAGGATATACTATTCAACACTTTTTTACAGTTTTCGTTGCCATCATTTTCGGCGCTCAGGGTGTTGGTCGTGTATTTGCCTATGCTCCAGGTAATTTCTCTACTAAACGATAGATTTAACAAAGGCAAAGGATTCAGGTGAAAATATTATCAAGTTGTTAAATAGAAGACCAAAGATTGATTCGTCTCAAGAGGGAGCCAAAATTGAAAACCCTGCTGGCCATGTTAAATTGCAAAACGTGAAATTCCATTATCCTCACCGAGCTGAAGTTAAAGTATTGAAAGGGTTAAATATCGAAGTAAAACCTGGACAATTTGCTGCACTGGTTGGACCCAGTGGTTGTGGTAAAAGTACTACTATTGGGCTATTGGAAAGATTCTATGATCCTACTGGGGGGCAGGTTATTGTCGATGGACAAGACGTTTCAAAGCTCAATGTTGCCGCTTACAGAAATATTATCGGTTTAGTATCACAGGAACCAAACTTGTTTGATATGACAATTAAAGAAAATATCATGTTTGGATGCGATTTTATTCCTACTCAAGAGGAAATTGAAACTGCGTGTAAATCAGCGAACATCCACGACTTTATCATGAGCTTGCCAGACAACTACAACACCCGCGTCGGCGCTAAAGGAGGCCAAATGTCCGGTGGTCAGAAACAACGTATTGCGATTGCTAGAGCATTGATCCGAAAGCCAAAGATTCTATTACTTGATGAAGCAACTTCTGCATTGGACGCTGAATCGGAAAAAGTTGTCCAAGAAGCATTGGACTCTGCCGCCAAGGGAAGAACCACCATCTCTATCGCACACAGATTATCTACCATTCAACACGCAGACGTTATTTTTGTATTGAAAGATGGCATATTGGAAGAGAAAGGTACTCATATGGAATTGTACAAAAAAGGCGGCGTGTACTACGAACTTGCTGTACAACAAAATCTTTCAGTTTCAACGGATGCAAAATAAATTATTCCTGTTTTTCCGTACATTACTGCATTTTCTTTACATGCAAGGGCTCTTTACTTTTTTCAAATGAAATCTTTGAAAACCAGAGCCATTATTCATTTGGATCTGGTAGGTTTAACTAATGACAGGACGCATTTTATGCGCAAGTAGAGCAAGTGCGACTAGGGTTAGATGCGTCAGTTCCTTTATGTGTACAGCAATGGACTGCGGTAATTGCAGTCAGCTATGCAGCCAGAAAATTTGGAATAAAGAGAAGTCATTCAGCAAAAGAATGCACCGAATTATGTCCAGAAGTAGTTCTGGTACATGTACCGACGATGAAGGAAGGAGATATCGCCCCAGTTCACAGGCAGTTGTCCGCCAAAGATAAGCATACACATAAGGTTTCTTTGCAGCCGTATCAAGATGCGAGTATGAAAATCATGAAGATCATTGAATCTCATTTTCCTGAATTCCAGAAGGCTTCAGTGGACGAAGCCTATATAGATGTTACCGAAAAGGTAGCGCTAATGATGCAAAAGTATGATCCGGATATTGAACCAACTGTTGAGTGGAATGGAAGGGGAAATATGATTGGAGAGGAAGTCAATCAAACAACAGGATGGGAAGATTTGCAGCTGGCTCTAGCTGCGGATATTAGCGCACAAATTAGAGGAGAGATCTACGAAAAGTTGGGTTATACCTCTAGTACTGGAATTGCACATAATAAAACACTCGCAAAGCTGATATCATCAGAAAACAAGCCCAACAAACAGACTATTTTGAGAGGTGATGCGGTTTCAGAGTACATGAAAGGAGTGCAATTCTCAAAAATTAAAGGCCTTGGGGGAAATTTTGGTGATCTAGTCAATCAGCACTTTCCTGTAGATAAAGCCTCAGAATTATGGAAATATGACATTGATGAAATCAAGAGCAAACTTGGGAATGACGATGGACAATGGGTGTATGATATTTGTCGTGGTATCTGCCACGATCCTGGTATATTAATACTAAACATAGTTGTAAAAGCCAAACCACCAGCTTCTTATGGGGCATTCAAGCTTTTCAATTGGTCAGTAAAGACAGAGGCTGAATTACATAGATGGATAGGAATTCTCTCTGTCGAATGCCAGAATAAACTGGATATTGACTTTAACGAATTCAAAAGATGGCCGAAAACCTTAACGGTACACTACAGACAGCCTAGTTTCTCAAAAACGATCAATTTCCCGCACAGAGATGATCTAAAGGATATTCAAAGTCTGGTGCTAGCAATTTTACCATCGCATATAGATCTACAAATCCGTTTTATATCGATTACTCTCAACAGCCCTTCAAAGATATCTACAAATACCATAAGCAAGTGGCTAAAGATGGAGGAAAATAAAGTGGATGAGGAATCAGAGTATCGATGCAGTGAATGTCTAAAGATTGTGCAGAAGATCGATCAACAGGAACATCAAGACTATCACCTTGCTCTAGAGTTGTCCCGGTCATCCGATAGACCAATACCTGACTCTAAACCAAAAATAGCTGAAAAACCAAAGAAAGGAGTTCACAAAAAGAAAGAGGTTGTAAAGAAGAAAACGATTGCAGAATTTTTTAAACCAAAATCGAGCAATTAAATATATTTATTCTTGCTTGTTCTGTTCTCGTAATTTCTGAACTGCATCGTTAACTCTTTCAACTCCTTGAATAATTTCTTCTGGGACATTTCGTCGGCATTTACTGCAAATATTCCCCTTCTTACAATTGAAACATACCCGGTCGTATTTGCCAAGCATCATCTGTTCTAAAATTATTCTTTGCTGCTTCCACATTTGTCGCTGAGTACTCTTGATCGCTTCTCCGTATTGTTTTAGTATTTCACTAATTGGTTCGGTAATTAAGATTGGGTTCAGCAATTCGGCATCCTGGAGCAGTTGCTTTTGAGACCGAGGTTTGTCGGAAAGTGATAATTGGCTCATACTTAAAGAATCGTAGTTAATTTCATATGGATTCTTTGTTGACTTAACCAACACTTCTAAACGGTCTATGATTCCTTGATCTTTACTGTATCCTTCACAGTAAACCCAGTAGGTCTTTCGCATAGCAAATTCAGTCATTGGTTTGTAGCTTTTTAGCGATTTGAAGCATTTTGCCAACACTGTCATTAGATGCAAGTCCACCAAACGCAAGCCCAAATGCATACGGACGAGCAACGATCCACCTTCCTTCAATGACTTGAGAGAAACAAGGAACTGTGAAAAGTAGAGCATATTTTTCAACTCTAATTCATCTTGAGCCTCTTTCTTTTGTTGAGAACCAGAAGTAGTTATCCCAATGATACACAGGTCGAATTGTGGCAAAGTGATATCCAAGCCAATGGCTAAAGTTTCACCTTTGCAGCTTTGTCTAGCAATATCAATCACATCCCCAATCACTACTTTATATCGATCCATTTCGTCAAAATTTGTCGGATATACATTACCACCTTTTTCGACATTCAAGTTGATACCAACCCCCGCAGTATTATCAAGCTTCAAGAGCAGATAGCTCATTCCACCTGGAGCAAAGCCAATGTCCAAAAATTTAAAATTTTCAATTCCTCGAGCTTTGTCAACATAATTCAACCCCAGATCAATGTCAATGGCATACCGCAAGAATCTTTCAAATAGATCTGAAGTTGCTTGAACCTGAGAATGGTATCGTCCTGTTTTGGTATCAACATTCTTTTTCCTAAACACTGCGGAAATGAACCGATTTTCTTGTGGTAATCGTTTGACTCTGAGCCACTTTACAAATTCATCGTCATCCAATTCATTTAGTGTGTCATTGCTGTTATAAAGAGGCTGTTTAGAAGTGGAATAATATTTTGCAATTTCCAAAGTGTCGTTCATATAAAAAAATGCATGGTGCTTGCATATGATTTCCTCCTTCTGCATCCATTCGCGGCACCGACTCAGACAAGGATATCCCAAAATTTCCTCTACGGTTGTTGGTTTAATCCTCTTCTGGGGCGGAATATATTTTTTGGACATTTTGAAAAATTAAAAAAAAGCAATGCAACCTTGCCACAAACTATTTGTATTAATAATCTTGAAAGTTCTCAAAAAAAGTCGGAGTTTGCTTCTCTACAGTTTCATCCAAGTTACGGCGCTTGAAAATACCGTAGAAGATGATTGAATTCAAAAGCGTCATTTTCTCCATGTAGATCAAGATATTGTGCAGCCGGTTGTATTTCTGAAAAGCGAGCCCAAACATTTTGATTCCATGCAAATGCAAATTATAAGCGTTTTCTATTCGGTAGTCTGGTATAAATTTTCTGCAGCAGAGCAGGAAAAAAGCACACGGAAAGAGTGATATCAGGGTATTTGTGCCTAAATATTCAAAAGATGGATTCGCCTTGATTATCAAGTTGAGCAAGTACGAATTGTGAATTGCTGTTTCAAGCGCGTCTTTGAAATACAATTGGCCTGTCAACTTTTTACCTTTGATTACATTCTTTACAAACTTTGGCAGAACGAGATTGACCCTGTTCCCATTGTACAATAAAGTGATATATACCGCTAGCCATGCCTTACCATAATCAGTTGCAATGCGGTGCTTGATGTAGAACAAGTGTAATTTAATTATTGGAGTGTAAATCGAATTCCACTCGTGTAGCGATGCGTCGATAGTGCCAGCAACGTAATTAGAAATTGGATCGTTGCGGAATTCTAACTTTGCATAGAGCTGTATCTTTAGCTGTATCCTATTTAGTAGTATCCTATACGCTTGCAGAGAGTCGCAAGACATTGATGGAGTAAACCATTCCTTACTAGACATTATTTCTATTCCATAATAGTCTTTTGTGGAAGCAGTTTCAAAGTAAAAGTTATCGGAAGGCAGGAAAACTTGGTGATCGGTGTCAAAGATCTTGTTGATTCCAATAGAATTCGCGATTGATGCAAAATTTGCAAATAGCAACCACCATATCCTTCTAATGTTTTCTCTTTCATAGTCAAAATATGAAAGCCGGGCGATTCCTAATTCTGTATTAATGCCAATGGCCTTGGCTATTCCAATGGCATGTTTAATATGAACCAGCATTGCTTCTTTTTCGTCTAAATCTATTGTCAAGACAGTTTTACTGAATAGCACACTGCTGATGCAGTAAAGAGTCAGCACGGATATGTGATCGCAGTTTGATAGGAAATCAAAAGTTTGTGCTTGATGTAGGTATAATTTCGCTAGTTCGATTCTATCGGCCAGTTGATCAGGAACTACCATAGGTTTCAGAAAGGTAGCTCCAGCTGCACATATAGCAAGCTTCAATGGCCAGAAAATATCCGCAGTTGCCCTGAAAAAGGTATCTTCGATAAGTGACAAGGGAAAAGAAAACTTTTTAAACCCGAGTTCATATATATAATTGAGATTCAAGCTTAGCAGCTGCGTTGCGGTATCAAAAGGAAACACAATCCGGAGTGGTTCAGCCGATTCTTTCTTTTTATCTTTATGCTCGTAAGAAACTACCAGATTCAGCTCTAGTTCTTGGATACGAGCTTCAACAGTGTTCAATGTGCTCTCTAGCTGCTCTAGTTCAGAGTATGAACATGGTATATTTTTGGAAGAGCAGAGACTACAGGGAGATTTTTTATCGCACTTTCGTTTCTATTTATATTAAGTAATAGTTACCATTTTGACACAGTAGTCGCAAGAATATCTCATTTTTTTGCCCATTTGGTATAGAAAGTTGAATATTTTTTGGGACTCTGCAAAAATACCTTCGCGTGCCGTCTTTAGCGCTTGTCATTTACAACAAATTGATGGCATACTTCTATATCTGGATTTTTATACACTAGGTATATGTACAGTGCGATATGGGAATCGATTACCGCCCACTTGTACTAAGATTAATTGACTATTGAACTAAAGTGAAATTATCATGATCGGATTATAATCCAAAAGATATTAGCAAGTTTGCGCATTTCAAGTGTGCAGTGATATTAACCAGGCTTTTATTTGCGATTTAGGCAACATTCTGCAAACCGCCCGGAAATCAGTGGAAGTCCAAGATCATAAAAGTAGGGCAATTAAAACGTTTTTGATCTGTTTCTATTTCCATAGGGTTGATGTTGGTTTCTCCACCATGATTTGGTCATTATTCACTCTTATTGATGACATCCGGCCAGTAGTTCCGCTTCGCCCGCCAAATTGACCAATTTGGGAAAATCGAGGAAAAACGCCGGTGAAGTTTTGAAACTACTACACTTTTTGGGACAGCTGCGGCATTATTATCTACCATACTCGTATCAAATGATCAAATATTTTACAAATATATTTCATTGTTGCCGTTGTTAATCATGTTTAGATACTTGAAGGTCAATGCAATCATCAAAGGCTGCTCAAATTAAATTTTGAAAGGATGCGCTCAGAGCGGTAAGCCATGCTGTTATGCCTAAATTGGATATTCGATTTTCTTACTTGCCGATGGGAATCAATGGAAAATCGACCCATTCAGGTGGAGATGAACCGCAGCTGTCTTATTCAATGACCTTTTCGATCATGACAATCCACCGCTTTTTACACACACTAGCTGTAAGCACCAAATGTTTAAAGTTTTTTGACCTGTAATTACTGCTAAATTATATCCAAAGATGGCGAAATACAGGGTATCGCGAGTGCTGGAATTTCCCGAAACTTTTCTTTATTAATGGTTTCCCTTATACATACGCTATCAGACAATAGTTTGTCATGCACAACACGACAACCCACGCTCTGCAGATTGCAAATTCTTTCTGAACTAGTGAAATACGTAAATCTTTTAACTGTTTGGCTGAACAGTGCTCTGCTTGTTAGATTCTGAAATGTAGGTGCAGAAATCTGCTGCACTGGATTAACTTGGAGTAAATAAGTTGCAGTAAATTGATTTGCGTAGTATTTATCAATCGCCAGCAAGATTTATTGCAGATCATTATCTGGAAATGGAATTTTCTAGGCGCGTTGCTCAATACGATTCTTTAGAAATACCAACAAAGCAACTTGGCATCCTGAATGTCTAAAGAGATAACGGGCGAACCGCGGGAATACCTGATTTCCAACTTGAGCGCTCGGGAGTGGACGAATTGACAAATCAACCAAGAATGGCCAATAAAGACTGCGAGTTTATTTCTTTTTCTTTTGCTTTTCCAAAAATTCTTTCCACTTTTCTTGCTTTTCAGTTTGTTCAACATCACCCTTTCTCTTCTTTTTCTTCTTTTGCACTTTCTGTATTTTCGCAGTTGGTTTTTCTTTGATATCTCCCACCACCACCTCTTTTGACGATAGCAGAGTAGGATTCTTTCCTTCTCTTCCTTCTTTTACGAGATGCTTTTCAATTTCTATTATTGACTCGTTGCCGGTAAATATAACTTCGTAATGCGTTTCACTTGAACCAACGATTAACGCTTCATAATAATTCGAATCAAAGTATCGCGCTACAACGGTATCTCCAATTTCATATTCCTTTAATGGTTTTTTGAATGTCTTTTTTGGCTGCTCTTTTTCCTTTTGCACTACTGGCTCTTCCTTTTTGGTTTCAATCGAGCGATACAAATTGATTAATTCTGAAAGCTCCGATTTTAACTTTTCCAACTTTTCATTTCCTGGATCTTTTGCGAGAGCGTCTTGGACTTGCGAAAGCTGAAATTCGTAATTTTCCAATTCTGCAGACATTACAAAAAAGTAAAAAATTAAACAAAATTTATTAAAGATTGGTGAACTGCATATCGGTGTAGTAGGCTTTGGTGCAAGTCTTTCCATTGTAGCTCACTTGGTCATTGCTTCCAAAAGAGTGGAGAGTTACAGTAACATCAGTATTTGGGTTACGGCCATTCTTATCTACAATATAGTCAAGATGCCCAACATTGGTACCGGTAGCAAGATTTCTTGAATTTGGCTTGATGGTAGATTGGATTTCCAAGCCTTGATCTGCGCTGTAGCCCCAATCAACGTATCCTTCAAGAGGAGTTTTTGGAATGGTGAAATAGTCATACATTGTATTAATGTGGTTAAACAAATCACCACCATTTGAAAATACATTGTCAACGTAGAGCAATTCAGAGGTTTGAGGACAATCAAGAATCAACCATCCATTTTGAGCAGTAACAGCAACGGCAAAGGAAAATACAGACAAAAAGTTCATTAGAATCGATTTATTTCTTTCAAATTTATACAAATGTACCACGCCTTGCCGTTACTTTCTCGGCGAACGTGTCCGAGTCTAAAAAGCAAACATGCGAGTGATCAATGGTCACGAATACTGATGGTTAATAGTCACAGATACTGATGGTTAATGTTTACGGATACTAATGTAAAACTTGATGGCTTTAAAGTATTAAATGTGGGATGATTTTAAAACATCCACATTTTATTACACTTGTTTCTTCCACTTTTCAATCAACTCGGTATCAACTTGGAATCCACCGCAGACCTCAATTGCTACTTTTTTTTGTTGAAAATCATTCTTGTACAAGAAATGAAGCGAGGCCCCACAAGCTGGTTCAACCAAATATCCACATTCCTTATGGAACAATTCTACAGCTTCTAAAGCGTCCTTGTCACTTACAACGACGCTCTTTACTTTATCTCTTCCGTAGATATCCATCAATTCAAACACTCTTCTAGAAACTTTAAGTGCGCCAAGCGATTTCGCAATTGAAGTAATTGCAGGCAAATCCTGCCCATTCAACTCTGAATTCAAAGAGTGCGCGCCTAATGTTTCAACACAGTACACAATAGTGGTTGCCTTTTGTTCAATCAGCCCAGTCAGTATTCCACAAAGCAAACCTCCGCCGCCTACTGAACAAATAATTACATCCGGTACTGTTTGACTAAATATTTCTGTTATGATTGTGGAATGACCAATCCATGTATCTGGATGTTCAAATGGGTGAACATAAAACCCTTGATCACCTAATTCCTGTACTTTTTTCAAGGCTTCTAAATGTGTCTTGTCCCAGACGTCTCCAATTAAAACTGCTTTAGCTCCTTCCTTTTCCAATCGTTCCACTGTTTGTTTCAAAGTAGTTGTTGGACAATAAACAATTACTTTCAGCCCCAATTTGACCGCAACTATCGTAGCAGACAAACCTGCGTTACCACCAGATGAAGAAATGATTGTATTCAACTTTGAGTTTTGTTTCAAGTGCTGCGCAATACAATTTGAAATTCCTCTCATTTTAAACGATTGCGATGGCTGTAGATTATCTAGATCAACAAATACAAACCTAGTTTCAAGTAAAATTCATTTGATCCCTTGTTGACTTTTACTAGCGGAGTGCTTTCATACATTTGAACCATTTTTTAAAAATGAAAAGCCTAAAATCCTGATTTGGACAATGACAATCTGAGGAACTTGGAAATTAAAACCTAAGGACATTGATAGTAGAGTGAATTGATAAGGCAGAGTGAGTTGGTAATTCGTGACATTGATAGTAGAGTGAATTGATAAGGCAGAGTGAGTTGGTAATTCGTGACATTGATAGTAGAGTGAATTGGTATCAAGAAACATTGAGACAATGGCAGCGTGATAATAAATATAGCGATTTTACCGATCCAAATAGATTTGCAAGATTGATTTTGGATTGTCAAGACTATTGTAATCAAGGAGCTTACCCTGTTCCGTACTTTTGCTACCACGTAATTACTTTAGCAAGGCTAATTGAATTTTCTAAATAAAAAAGTTACTTTTTTTTATTGTACTTGAACTTGTCTAGTCCAAAGTTTGATACTTGACTAGCAAACAAATCGTTACTTTCAAAATCATAATCTTCTACGATTTTACGCTTCTTTTCCGAATTTTCTGCTTGTGGTAATGATTGATTTTGCGGTATTGAGCTGCCAAGTATGTTACATGGTATAGAATCTATTTCTTCATCGCTTTCGAATGGATCTTCTGGCAAGTCTAACAACATTCCGGATTTGCCAGTGCATAGTTCGGTTATCGATTCTTCAAAAGTATTTGACACTGCTTTTTGTATATATTCTTCCCAAGATAAATCTTCCTCCTGATCCATCTTTGATTCTTTGGATTTATTTGCGATTGATTTCTGTTGAATTGTTTCTTTGGCGTTCCTAGAAAATGATTGCTCAATTTCATTATCCCTGGTTGCTGGATTCTTATTACTCTTTTCCAAAGTGTTTGGGATTGTTTCAAGATTCTTGCATGGGATAGTAATCTTTTCTACAGGTTTTTGATTGGCTAGTAAACTACTTTGAACTACTTTATCAATATTTAAACTCTGCTGATATTCTTCCCAACTCAACTCGGTTTTATCATTGATTTCCGACTGTGTATTTGTTTGTTTGTTCGTTTCTTTAGGCAATGTTGGTTCCCACGATACGGCAGATTCGTCGCTAGCTTCCGATACTCTATCATCAATCAACAAGTCTAATTCTTCATTATCTTTAGGAAACTGCAATTTATGAGCTTGAACATTTGCATTGCTACTTTGTGGATTCGCATTTTCAATATCAGAGCTGGTATTTTCAGTGTGTTGGACATTAATCACAACATCATTACTCTGTGTGCCATTATTTATCTGCTGATTAGTTTGGTGAGTGTTGTTTAGCTGCAGGTTATTATGCTGCATGTCATTAGTCAAACCTAAATCAGTGCTATAATTCAAATCAGGTAGATTATTCAACCCTGTATCATAATTCAAATCAGGTAGATTATTCAGCCCTGGATAATTATTGAGATCCTGATTATTAAACTGAAAATTCTGGACCAAATCACCACACCCAATACTTATCAAAATATCATTTTCCATTTTGAGGTGCTCCTGATCAGGATCATCAGGAAATGTTTCAAAACAACTTTTTAGTCCATTAAGTGCACTTGTTTGCATACTAGCTTCAATCACACTTATGGCTACTACTGCATCACGAACTAGTACTTTATCTTGACAAAGTAGTTTTGCATGTGCTTGTGATAATCGAATTAGAGATTCCAGTAATCTAATTGTTGTTCTTGCTTGGTTACGAAAATCTTTTTGCCTTTGCATTTGGTAATAATTTTTCAACACTATCGTAGCATTCTTTGTTAGCTGTGGTTGTTTTTGGCGTACATAATCAATATATGAAGATAGTTTTTGTATACTAAAAAGAGGCGAATTTGTAGTTTTGATTTCTGTAATTTCATTTGCTAGTAAGAATGATGAAACTGTTCTAGATTAATATTGTTTACTCGTCCCATTCATCATTTTGCTGGTCTAGTAGAACCATGATAATGTCAAATCTAGAAAGAAGCGGACTAGCGATAGCAGTATTAATTTCAACATTTTGTTTGGTATCGTACTTTCCTTTTGGGTTAGTTGCAGCTATTATTGAGCATCGAGTGTTTAATTTACACACTAATCCAGCCTTAGCTACACTGATGGATTGTTGTTCCATTGCTTCATGAATAGCAGTTTTATCCTGCTCTCTAATAGTTCCAAATTCATCGATACAGCAAACCCCTTTATCAGCTAAAACCAGAGCTCCGGCCTCTAATTGCCATTCACCAGAATCTTTAACCGCAGTTACAGTTAACCCAGCACTAGTAGATCCAATTCCAGTTGTAAATACAGATCGAGAAGACACCATTGACGCAAATCGTAGAAATTGAGATTTTCCAGTGCCAGGATCTTTTTAGTAAGAAATACCTCCAACGAGAAGAATATGCGAGTCTCCTCTAATTTTCAAACCACCTTCTTGCTTACCAACACCTCCAACCAACACCAACATAATAGCTAATTTCACTATATACAAACCGTAAACTTGAGGACAAAATGAAGCCAGTATCTTGTTTCTAGCTAAAAAAGGAGTATCCTTGTATTCTTTCCAATAGTTTTGAAATTCTTCTTGCAGTTCTCTGGTTAATCCTAGAGTAGCATTTGAGTTATTGACCCTGATATTGTTTGCATATAAAGTGATTTCTAATTCACATCTCTCATAGTCTTTAATTTTCTTCCATCTTTCGATAACTATACTTGTTATCGTAACATCATCACCAGCTTTACATTCATCGACAAGATCGTCCATTAGTATACAAGTGATTGTTCTAGGAATAGTTCCGATATCTAACCTAGAGACTTGTTCTTGTATCCTTATTTCCTGATAATCTTTAGTTTCTTTGAGATCATGTATTTCCACAATTTTTCCACAACAGTTGGGTTTGGGGATAATATTATATTGATAAATATCAAAGCTAGATTTCAGTATTTCTCCACATTTTAGACATTTGAATTGTTTTTCCAATTCCAACATTTTAACCATTCCAGTTCGGATAACGGTTCCCCTAAATGTGATGATTCTGCCCTTATCTTGAGTTTTCGGTACTCTAGTGAAATGAAACTCTTCAAAAGCCGAGTTTAGAGTAAGTCTAACGAATAGATTCTTTTTAAGATAATATTTCCTCTTTGGATATTCTAGAATCAAATCTTGTTGCACATGCTGAATTAGTACAAATAACCTGAACGGCTAAATTAGATTCTTTTTACCGTCATTCAATAGGGGCAAGTACACCAAGGGCTCTTTAAGGATTGCAAGCGTAAAAGTAGGATTGATTTGCGAGTATTCAATTAGATTTAAGCGTAGCGAATAATTTCTCAATTCGTTTTGATTTTCAAGGATAATTTGGATTTGTTCAGCGTACATGTTTTTGAAGTCTAGAACCAGTACTTCTAGAACTTGCTCGAGATTCATGATTTTCGGACAAAAAGTTTTTCGAATGCTAATTGGTGATTAACAAGGGTAGTACAATAGATGAACTGTGAATAGGGAATACCAGGGTTGTGGTGATTACCAAGGTTGAACACGAGTAGTGGAGACCAGGGTTGAATATGAATAGTGCTTACACAGTTTTGCTTTAATTATAAATGGTAGAGTATAGAAAAGATCAAACAAGATGCTATGAAAAAGATATTATAATAGCGACGACTGGAGCAACAAGATAGATTACTGTAGTAGAGAAAATTAACGGTAATCAGCACACAAGAATTCAACTGTAATAATTTATTTCTCTGGATTCTTTGGTCTGATACACGAAGTGCTTTGGCAATGAGCTCCATACCTGATGCAACTTGTGTGTTTCTTTAAAAATGCAGAGTCTATTTCTATCCTATTCATTATACTATTTCTCTTTTCATCATCCAACCTAGTGACGTACATTGAAACGATATCTTTTAAAACCAGGGAAGGAGTGAAATCCATTGAAATTGGATGTCGACACATTGGGCATTTTTCAATAATAAAATGTGTGAGGTGCGTTTCGTTCTTGATTGGAGGTCTGGTTAGCAAACACCTACCTGAAGCAATTGTGGAGACACTTTAGACAAAATGAGTGACCGCAAGGAGCAGTTACTGGCACACTATACAAGTCAAAGCAAATAGGACATTCTAAATCTGCATTAGTGAAATTTACAATTTGCGAGATCTTTGAACAGCGCTTGTTCGTGATTGAGTTTTTGAGTTTCGATAACAAAATTATTTAATGTTTCTATAGATTGCTGTTTGAACATTAAGAGTAAATAATCAGAGATTCTTTATTTTAAAATGTCCGACGCAAGTCCGCGTATATTTTTTTTAATTCAGCTATATTAAATTTACTCTGTTCCGCAAAAAATGGTTAAATTAAATCCATACTTGGTCTAGATTATCGTTTAAAGACCAGGGTAACAAAGTAGGATAATTGTGGATAAAACCCAGAAATGAGGGTTTCCTGGACTGTGGATTATACAAGTTGCTGTGATAGTTTAATATGGAAATGTATTGCAATTGGAAGTTTGATTATACACTTGCTGTACTTTGGAGACGATATAATTTACAATAGAAATAGACTCGAAAATATTGTCAAAAGAAATACAACTAGAGGCGAGATCTAGGCAACCTATTGAGACGATGATAGTGAAGCCTGAATTACAAGTAGAGAAGTTATCAGTGAAGCCTGAATTACAAGTAGAGAAGTTATCAGTGAGTTTGGAATTACACGTAGTGCACAATCTAGAGAGGATATATCTTTATTCTCTTAATACGTCAGATGGTTGAGTTCTACTAGCTACATTAATTGCCGATCCAGATTTATTTATCGATGGTTTCACTCCAGATGGTTGTGTATTTGATGGCCGTAGGTTCATTGATGATCCTTTATGAGACCTGATTGAAACTGGTTTGATATTATTCACTATTTCCAATACCCCGGATTTTAAATCTGTGCCATATATTACACTACAAAACAGTAACGGGCTTAATATCACCATTTCCAGTGGAATTAGAATACCCGTATACGTAGGCCATGTGTTTAGCGTATACGGAATGTATAGTACTGACCGTACTATACACATTGCCAGTGCAAGTAATGTCGATGTTACTGTAAGAGACGCCAGTTTAGTTTTCACTCCAACCCTTTCCTTGTTTTTCTCACTTGTCGTTTTCAACTGTAATGCCATCGTGTACAGGAAATAAATCGCTACAAATACTACAAATACAGTGTTGAGTACTACTTTTACTAATCGTGGTATCTGGGGCAATATCAACGCGCATCTATCCCCAGTTTGATTAGGAATATAATTCAAAATTGCAACTATTCTGGGAACTATATCCATGCCTATATACAAGAAAATCCAGACGTATCTTCTCCAGCCTCTTTCAATGTTACATACTCTTAGAACAAAGAAAGCATCATTGATTGCTTCAGCTACTGCAAACATACTTCCTTGCACTATAAACCAAAAACAATGTTGTTGAGGAATCAGTCCCACTGAAAAAGTTATCGTTGCATTAATGGCAAAGGATACTGCGAACCCAATCAAGATATAATCCACATACCGTATTGGGTTTTTGTAATAGTAGATGATGACTGTTAAAAGCAAAAGAATTGACACTCCAAATTCAATTGAAACGGCAAGAGATGTGGGTGTGAGAAGCATTAGGAAAGTGACATCACAATTCAATTAAAACGTTGAAAAATTCAAAACAATAGGATTTCAGATACTAATAGCTGGGGTTAATTGGTTTCTTTATTTGTCTCAGTACTTTTTGTATCGATATTGGTGCTATATGGCAGCACTGTGGAGGTTTCTTTGGAGTAGTCAGAGTTTGTAGTCTTCCTTTTGAATAAAACTGTTTCATGTAGTAACTGACTCTTTAGCGTACGTAGTGATCGTCAATAAAGGATCTTTGGTGGTATTATTGCAGGATCATTGGCGGTATTATTGCAGGATCATTGGTGGTATTATTGCAGGATCTTTGGTGGTATTATTGCAGGATCATTGGTGGTACTATTGCAGGATCATTGGCGGTATTATTGCAGGATCATTGGTGGTATTATTGCAGGATCATTGGTGGTATTATTGCAGGATCATTGGTGGTATTATTGCAGGATCATTGGCGGTACTATTGCAGGATCATTGGTGGTATTATTACAGGATCATTGGTGGTATTATTACAGGATCATTGGCGGTATTATTGCAGGATCATTGGTGATGATATGCATTTGCAAATGACAAATCTAGATAGTCAAAAGTTAATGTCAGGTCTATTCAGCCCTATTTTCGAATGAAATCTATCCCGTATTTTATAAAGTTATTACTAGAGACAATCTCATCTAAAGGGCAAATTCCCAAAAACGGCCAGTGCGGAATGTTTAATGAGTGAGGGGCGACTACTTTATCTGGGATCTCAAGGAAAAAGTACAAAATACAATATTTACAGCCAAAATTCAAGCAAGTACTTTTAAACACATTGCAAATCCTATATTTTGGTTCAAGAAATTGTTTTCTATCTTTTATTGCACTGTTTTAGATGGAAAAATGGGTCTTATGCAATCACATGGATGGAGCCTATTCCAGACGGGCCACAGTCGTTAGAGATTTGTGCGACCGTCTTTTATGAGCAATTAGCAGGATGGCGGCCATTTCAGCGTATAAATAGGAAATTTTCTTGCAAATCAATCATGCCTAAAGATAGCAAATCCAAACCGTTAAAGAAGCCATTAAATTGCTTCTTTCGATACAAAAAAGATATGCGAGATACAATCATTTCCAAGTATGGTGTATCCAAAAATTCAGATGTTGCAAGAATAGCAGCAGACCTGTGGGCAAAAGAAGATCCAGCAGTAATTGAACGGTACACTACTGAATCCGAAAAAGCGTATAAAGAACATCGTGAAAAGTATCCTGACTATGTAAATATATGTTAATTATAGATATGGCCTTCAAAAGGATATAACGTCAAATCTAAAAACTCGCTGTCTGCGAACCATGTCGATCCAGCATCTATAAATGCAAGAATCTTTTCGCAGACCTCTAATATTTTCAATCCCAAAGTACAAAAGAAGAAGCCAGTATTAACAATTAATATCCCAAAAATACCCGAAATCAAGCTGGATGAAATTAAAACTGGGTGGACTCCTACTCTTGAAGATATGCCGATGCTGTTAGATTACAAATCTCAGCATAGTTCTCAATCTGATAGCACTTCCTTTGATTCTACTCTAGACGCACTGAATTGCACCTATATGAATTACAATAATGTGAATGAAATTTTTTGGTAAATAAAATGTTATTTAAGTAACCATTCTTTGTAATAATGATTCTTGCATGACACTCGAAAATTCCACTCTTTGCTCATAGTGGCCCACTCATTAATGTTTCAGTGAGGTCCTATGATTAAACACGGATTGCTTTTTCGGTCCTCTTTGAGCTTAAGTAGCCTAAAACTGAATCGCAGAGAAAAATGTTTTTCGAAAAATCAACAGAAAGACTAGAAAGCCGTTTCAAATTTGTAGATCAGAAAATTAGACAAGTAAACAGCTGTTTTCCAAGTAAAATGAATGGGCCACCATTACTGAAAAAAAAACAAAGACCTTTTACTTTTGGTGAGATCACCTGCGCGGTCCCCGATGCGAGATGGCTTTTGATGTTTAGGCTAATAACTATTGTGAGATTCAATGACGTTTAATTACAAATGCAGAACGGTGGAATGGGCTTGTTGGTTAGTGTTGGTCACAACTGCTCTTGTTAATTTGCGTTTCCAAGTAATTTACTGATTCTTGATTTACTGACACATGACCAATGAGATTTAGGCCGCCAAGTTGAGTGCAAGATGCAAGGGCAATCCAGAATCCAACATGGTTGCAATTGGCGAGAGAAAAGCACAAGATGGCGGTTAAAATAGAAGGGCAAGCTACTCCCCCCATTTTCCGATCATGTTGCTACTTGATATAGCTATATACTTGGTGGGGGCCAACTGGAGATTTGGTGGGCCACTAGAATGTCGGAATCACCTGAACACAGAAAGTAATTTGATTTGTTGACACAGATAATCAAATGGCTGCCACTCTAATATTTTCAATCGCAGTCAAAGTAAAAATATATCACCTAAACTGAGATTGAAAATACTAGAGTTGCATAAATACCAAGTTGGACATTTATTGCAGATGGATGCAATTATCTGAATCTGAGCGTCCTGGGTGAGATTGCTGGTAGTTAAAGGCTTATTTATATATCATTAGTATGGGGGCCGAATAAATACAATGTGTTTCTTGGAGGGGACTAATGTAACACAAATTTACTTTTATATTCAATGTTCATTAATTTAATTAATCTGATTGGCTAAACTTTAGAAATTATGGATTTGCGGGCCTTTCAAGCATAGATGTTATTCTTTTTAGATCTCTTTTTCAGTATCATTGTTTCGATGGATAGTACGATGACGCACTTTACATGTCAAGGCAACTTGGAGTGGACTTGCTATGGCTCGCCATAATGTCTATTTTGTTTGGAATATCTTCATACCACAGCTACCATATCAATTCTAAAAAGAATAACGTGAAATCTTTTATTCCTGAATTCAATTGCTTGTTGGGGTTTAATGTTCTACAATGCTTACTGATGATGTTCTGGATCATTCTTTACTACCTCGACTATGATATCTGGCAAATGAATGACGCAAATATCATTTTATCCTCTGGTGTGGTGGTTAGTCTGCAGATATTTATGATTTTCATTACAGATGTGGAAATATTAAGGGTATTTTCAGTCTTGACAGAAAGAATTACAGAATACAGACTCTTGATTTTCAAAAGAATCGTAATGGTGTTGTACGTTGCGGTATTTGTTTGCTCACTACTTCCATTTTTCAATCACAGCGATCAAGTCGGAAATTTGGCGGATGCGATGCTAGGATTATTTGCTCTGCTAGTGGTAGTCTATGACAATATTCAAGCATTTTCTCTTGCTTTTTTGATTTACTGGTATAAAAGAAATATGGGAAAGTCAGATCTGGATGCGCAAATCAAACTATTCAAAACCGTGATAAAATTCAACTTGTTTATACTCATGATGGACTGGCTAGGTTTATTTTTCTATGCATACTCGTTGATCAATGATTCTCAATTCGACAACTCTGTGATGGTGAGTTTAACGTGCATCTCTATTCACACACTTGGGATGGTGCATATTCTCAAGATGTTTACTTTGCTCTCAGTGCAACAAAAGAAAGCTGCCCCAGTCCGTATCGCTATGAATATGGCTGATACAATTCACCTTTAAATAAACAGCAT
Organism: Boothiomyces sp. JEL0866; assembly: GCA_027604345.1. Lineage (NCBI taxonomy): Eukaryota > Fungi > Chytridiomycota > Chytridiomycetes > Rhizophydiales > Terramycetaceae > Boothiomyces > Boothiomyces sp. JEL0866. Next base: position 11,031 of record JADIIZ010000089.1, on the reverse strand, counting down.
TGTCTGATTATCTAAAGCAAACCATTCGCACCTCCAACATCTTTTTCCATTGCTTAGCAGCAAAGTTTCGAGCCACAATATTGATTTTTTGGTTAAAAATTTGTGGACAGTGGAAGATGAATTGCGGTTGACCAAAAGTTCCTTTCAATTGTTCATTGCCAACAAAACTAATGATTCCACATACAGCGAAATCAATACCCCCTGCAAGAACTCCAACAAATTCTTATACAATCTGATAATAGATCGCGTAAATTCGTAATTATTTTTCAATGTATAAGATTACCACCGTGCTGCTGATAATTCTCTACGCATTTACTATTATTAATTTGATAAATCTATGCTTCAATGTAAATTTTGGAAGAAAGTCGGTCAAACTGTTCAACGTTCAATTCAATATTGTCCTTGGATTCAACATATTGCAATGCTTGATCGTGTTATTTTGGGAAATCTTTTCAGTTTTAGATTCAAATTCATGGCAAGTCCTCCAATCACAAATATTTCTAGTATCAGGAATAGTTGGGAATATCCAACTTCATCTGATATTCACTACTGATATTCAAATACTTTCAATTTTCTCAATTCTCAGCGAAAAGATAAAGAAAATATACCTCAAAGTGCTTGAAGTTGTATTCACAATCTTTTTCTTGATTGTGGTGACATTCTCGACCCTATCAGCGGTGTTTGTCAATGATTTGACACTTGCAGAAGTGTCAAATACCTTGGTCGCATTTTACGCACCTTTAGTAGTGTTTTACAATAACTTGCAAACTTTTTATGTTCTCTCTCTTATTTATAGATTTAAACAAAGCAAGATTGGTTCAATCCCCGATCAGATGGAAATTAAAAGATTTGTAAAGGTGGGCAAACTCATCACTCTAGTGCTTTTACTGGACTGGATCGGGATTGGCTTTTATATTGCATATATGGTTTTGGACATTGAAATTGGAACTTTATGTGTTTTCGTCAGCTACCTTTCAATTTCATCTCATACTTATGGTATTATTCACATTATTCAGTTATTGACCAAACTTTCTCTGGGTAAACCTGTAAAACGCAAGCCAGCAGAGGTTCATAGCGCTACAGCAAAATTGACATTACCGACAGTAAAAGGTGAATAAACGTGCATGCATTTAATGAAAATTACGTGTTGTAGATCAAGGGCTGTATTTATAAGCATTTTTAGAGTGAATACTAGAATTTTGTTTCACGCGACTTTCTGAGAATGTCGCGAGGTTTAATAGATGTTTCACTCATCGCCATATATACACTAGTCGATATCCTAATTATTTATAGTGTTTGGATTGTAAACGCAAAGCACGCTAATGTAAAGTCATTCAGGGTTGAATTGAATGCAATCTTAATTTTCAATTTCATTCAGACTGCAGATATAATAGCTTCATATACATTAATATATATAGGCGAAACATGGTGGGGCCCGACATTTAGTATATTATTCGTTTTATCAGGAGTGATCTGCAATATTCAGCTCTTTTTGATTGCAAAGACAGATATTCAAATTCTAAAAGTTTTCTCTATTTTGGATGAAAACATTACTGAAGACAAACTGAAAATACTCAAGCGAGTCACAGTAGCGCTTTTCTTGCTAGGGTTCATTTCTTCAATATTTCCTCTTGTTTCAGTTGATGGAACTTTAAACGCTATTTCAGATTTATTTCTATCGCTTTTCGCGGCTTTTGTAGTAATTTACGATAATATTCAATCTTTTTATCTGGTTAGATTGATCTACAGCTACAAGAAACAGAAATTAAAGCAAGGAGTAAAATTTTGTAAAAATGATGATTTTGCCAAAGTACAAAACATGATTTTGATTGTCTTGGGATTTGATTGGGTCAGTCTTACTGCCTATGTGCTGTCGGTTGTTGTAGTTGATGAATACTCGTATCAAATTGCAAGTCTAAGCATACTTGGAGTCTGTCTGCACTCACTAGCAATGATTTTTATCCTGCAAAAGCTTGCTAAGCTTTCAGTATCACAAAAACAAAAACCTTTAAAAGACAGAGATGCTACTCAAAGGGAGAAAAACACCATGTTACTATCGCAAAAATGATCAATGAAAATTTAATAGTTATGGACTTTTACGTGCGTCTAGTATATATAATGGTCTCATGAGACAACATCGCCATCACGACCTAGTTTGAATAGAATCCATACATCAAGAGCATGTTATGATCTAGCGCCTTTAAAATGTTCAGAGCACGCCGATGAAGACTGGTGTCTATCTGACCTCAACCATACAGAATATTCCAAACATATCTTTGTACCATATCGAACTCTCCCTGAAATAGTTTCTGTAAAAGTTGGTGTTAAAGAAACCTCACCCATTAAAGAACATTCAAACTAACCACAGGTTTGGTGGTGTTAAATCTATTGGTAATCAATCTCTGTGTGACTTTGGTCTCAAGTATAAAAGAAAATGTTTTGATCGTAATAAACATGTTCAACTTTAATTACTTACTGTAAACTGTGCTGTCTCTGCTACCCTAGATTGACCATAATTCTGTCTTTCTTTGAAAGATAAATTTGAGGATGCAGTCAAAACAATGGCCAATAAAATTATGGAAATTGATTGTTTTGTTCATTAATATATCCAATAATTTATTCATCCAATTGCACAGTTTCTTTTTGTAATTCCTTTCGTCAGTTGTCTCTGGCTCTCGAAATTATCCTCACTGAGCGTTTCTACAACATACACATCTAATTTTTAGATAATTGTGAAGTCAAAGTCATCAAAAGCCCAATTAAGAGGACCCCACATAAGAATCCCATTTCAAACGTCCATCACACGGTGCTCAGGATTGTCACAGCTGTAAGGAGTCGAAAATCTCTGCCAACCAAATCGTTTTTTTGAAAGTAAGTCCATGGAATAATATGACAGGCGTGACACTCCAATTCATCCTTGCCAGCCAATACACAGCCATTTGTATCTCTTTCAGAATCCTTATCCGAAAAGATTGTTGGTTTAGTTCGGACCCATTGCTGCCTCTGGTAGTGTTGCTGACAGACCGAGGGTATTTTAAACTCTGTTTGGTCATTGTAGGTATAGATTAATAGCGCAGTGTCTTTTGTGTTTCCAGAATTAATAAACTAAGCAGGAGGTCCTCTTCAAGGCCTGCACTTGCCAAGTCCCTATAATCCAAGCACTAGTGGATTCTGCCATCAATAAATATGCTCGCTAAACATTCAGTACAGAAAAAGCAATTATTGACATAGAATTCACTTGCAAGTAGAAATGTACGAACAACTGCCATTCATTAGTGTAGATTAAACGAAAGACTTTGAGATTCACAGTGTCTACCGTAACAAAGGAATTGGGATTGCTCTTTACTCTATATTCTGAAAAATCTCCAATTTTAAAGTTGTTTGATTTTTAAAATGTGACGTTACCAATTTGCTTTACACATTATTGTATTCATTTGTAAGTTTTTGACAATGGCAACAAATCTGTTTCTAGATGTACTAATAGTCACAATATATTCTTTCATACTCACAGCAACTATCTATTACACGTACGTGGTGAATACTAGACAGGCAACCTTAAAGAAATTTACCATCGAATTCAATTTGGTTTTACTATTTAATGTAATACAAACTCTCGATGTATTGTGTTTGTATCTATTACGATATTTAGTAGAAGATCAATGGGTGATTTTGTTCAATTCGATTTTCAATTTTTCTGGAATAGTAGGAAATATTCAGCTATTGATGATTGCAATTATTGACATTGAAATTTTGCGAGTCTTTGGTATTTTGGACGAAAATATTACTGAATTCAAACTCAAATTATTGAAAAGAGCAAACATTCTATTATTCATTATGGGGTTTATTACTTCCATAATCCCTCTATTTATGAATGATACTTTCATGTCAAACTTGTCGGATATTACCCTGGGCATTTTTGCAATGTTTGTGGTTGTGTACGATAATATTCAATCATTTTATTTGGTTAGACTAATCTATCGTTACAAAAGACAGAAATTAAAGAACCACGAGCATCTTTCTGGTATGGCAAAAGTTACAAGACAAATATTTTTGATTTTGGCTTCAGATTGGTCAAGCTTGGTCATGTTCCTTTTGGCTTTGGCCGATATTAGTGAATATTCCCAATATTTTATCAATCTCAGCACAGTCGGAGTTTGTATTCATTCAATTGCTATAATTCATATTTTGAAGCAACTTGCAAATCTTTCTCTGTGCAAAAATAATTAACTTATAGTTGGATACTAATAAAATCACAGTTTTTTGAATCTTGCGCCATAATTGGTTGACATCCTCTGTCATAGATTTTTATCAACGTGTTCTCTCGGCTTCCAACAGATATTACAATAATCACAGCTTTTGCCATACTAGCAGCAGCTACACTTTACTGTGTATACATAGTAAATGTAAAACATGCGGCATAAAGTCATTTCGAATCGAATTCAACTTTATACTCCAAAGTGCAACATTTGATAGCATTTGTATTGCTATTAGACTGGATTAGTTTAGGTAGCTACGCAATATCAGAGATTGTGGGTAATGAGTATTCAAATGTCATTGCAAACTTCAGTACTGTTGGAATGTGTGTGCATTCGTTGGCGGTGATTTTTATACTAAGAATGCTTGTCAACCTTTCTATTCAAAAGAATGCTAAAATTGATAATGTTACTCGCAGGTAGTCCAGCTGTAATAAAATCTAGTTTTAAAGTTTGCGTCATCATGTCACTGTCGATACGAGTAATAGAGTTGGATATACCATTCATGATTAGTTTGACAGGATTATTACTTTTATCTACATATTACTTCTATCAGGTTAATTCTCGTAAAGCAGTCGCTAAATCATTTGTGATGGAATTCAATTGTCTGATTGGAGTCAATATTTTACAGAGTTTGCTAATATTGAGTTGGTTTGTGATTTACTATATCAATATTGACGTTTGGGGCAAGAATGATCATAATATTATGCTATTATCTGGATTGATCATTACTATCCAGGTTTGTTTGATTTTTGTGATCGATGTCGAAATTCTACGGATATTTTCCATTCTAAACGACAACATTAGCGATAGGAAATTAAATATTTTCAAGATTTGTGGGATAGCCTCTTTTACAATTGTGTTTGCAGTGTCATTTCTTCCCCTAGTGATAAGCAGCGACCAAATTTTGAATGTCGCCAGCGCTGTTCTTGGGATATACGCAGCATTAGTAATAATTTATGACAATTTACAGATTTTCTATCTAGCATTTCTAATATTTAATTACAAAAAGATCAAAGCACATGCAAAACTTGAAGAAAGTCTAATTAAAGGATTTCGCAAGGTTGTTAGAGTGAATATTCTAGTGTTAACGATGGACTGGGCTGGTTTATTTTTCTACATGATTAATGTTGTTGGAGACTCTGGGTATAGCAGTTACTTTTCAATAGCAGGACTAATATGCTGCTGCCTTCATGGACTTGTGATGGTTCATATCCTTCAACAGTTTGCAAAACTGTCAGTGCAGAAGAAAAAAGCTGGCTTTCCACAGGTATTATCTGCACCAACGTTGATAACCTGACCCATTCGCATATATAAAGCAGTTTTTTCTTTTCTCAATATACCTTTTGGTGTAATTACGTTTCTCTTTCCAATATCTCTAATATCTGAAACTTGCGATTATTAATCTTGGTGGGTACCTTTGTTCAAAAGGTGTGGAAAACGGTGCTACTTTTCAAAATGCAATATGATGCAGGATAACTATCGTTTAGATTCAGCGCTCTCTATATTCGAGGCGGATATTTTTAGCACACTGCAAGTGACGAATTCCTTACTCATGTCACGTCTGCTAGCAGTAGATTTTTTATGGATATCAATCTTATCAATTGTACTTTTTACATCATTATACTTTAGCTATCATATCAACTTTAGGAAAACCGCCGTAAAATCATTTATCATCCTGTTTAATTTTCTACTATTTTTCAATGCCGCGCAATGCGCGTTGCTGTTAACCTGGGTAACGCTTTATTACACTAACAATGCGTTCTGGTATGTAAATGACAGTAACATTATTCAAATAGGAGGAGTAATTGTAAGTCTGCAGCTTTTTGTGATATTTCTGACAGATATCGAGATACTGCGGGTATTCTCTATATTGAACGAAAATATTACCAATTCCAAACTAAACTGGGCAAGGAGAGTAGTTTTCGTGTTGTATCTGATAGTGCTTGTGTATGCAGTTATCCCTATTTACATCACCGACGATGCAACCGCAAGTACTTCCAATATTCTACTTGGAATTTTTGCTGTTATGGTCGCACTATACGACAATATTCAAACTGCATATCTGGGATATCTTATTTTCGGGTATAAAAAAAGCAAGACCAAAACAGATCCATCAATGTTGCTGGTTAAAGAATTTAAAGAAATCATTAGATTCAATGGAATGGTAGTCTTGATGGATTGGGTTGGACTGGTTTTATATTCCTATAGCACTGTCGATGATTCAGAATTCAGCACTTATTATGCTGTTGCGAGCCTAATTTGCAGCTGTATCCACACCTTGGGAATGGTAAAGATACTTGAAATGTTTGCTAAAGTGTCGGTACAGAAAAAGAAAAGGAAACCAAAAATTGAGGATACCTTTCAGGTAGAATAAATATTTTATGATAAATTTAGTACAATGAAACAAACCAATTTGGTGCCTGTTGAATAAAAGTATCTCAACGTACTAGCTCTGTAGCCGTAATCAATTTTGTTGGTAGATTATTATCTACCGATGGGTCACGATAATTGGCAAGTCTTTTTGCTGATGGAACATTGGGTTTAACTCCACTAGTATTATCTAGGAATAAGTCAGTCAGCATTTTCAGTATTTGCACTAGAATTAGGCAGTGTAGTGAAGCGCAAAAAGTGCTAGCAAGTTGGAAATAGTAACATAAAGGTGCTTTGAATGCGATAAAGCACCCAAAAAAAATCAACCCACTCCAATCTAATATAACCAGTGCTATAAAGATTTTGATTATTTGTTTAAATTGCTTTAACGTTCTGGCTGGTAGCTGATTTATAGTTTCCTCCAGCTTCTTTTCCTTGTACCTGTAAATTATCAGCGAAAGGAATATAAATTGGATATTATCATACGTAACACATGCAATAGAAAACGTACCTACAGATACACTAGACGCTAGAAATATTGCCCCAGATGGAACCGCAAAGGTTGCAATATTACACACCAGAACTCCCACATAACACAGAACTACAACATTTCTGATTAATCTTATCCACTTGTCGTTGATTTTTTCATTTAGGATTGCAAATACTCGCAAGACTTCAAAATCTGTGATAAAAACTAGAAACATCTGAAACCCTACAATTATCCCCGACACATTCAGTAATTTGCTAGAAATGTTTCCATAAAAACTATAGTTGAGGTAGCTAGAGAATATCCAGCAGAGAACCATTGCACTTTGAAGCAAAATTAGTGCCAAGAGGATATTGAACAGAAGGTTAAAATTGTGAATTGCGTTCCTTGCAAAGTTAAGTAGCCTGATATAATAAAACGCATACGACGCAAGACCAAGTGCTATTGTTGCGTATATGATATCTAGCGCTAAAACTCCCATCAAGAGCAATTTTTTCAGAAATAAAGGATGACATCAATCGTTTTTGCTAAAATAGCATCCCCAGGAAATAACTTTGTTAAAAATTGCACAGCGATACCGCTAAAGGCATTTCAATTGGTAAGCCAGTATTTCGGTGGCCTAAAATAATTCTTGATATGGCCGATTGTAATGTCATACTTACGTTGAGGGTTTTATTTCAAAGAATACATTACAATGAGTAATAAATACTGTATTATGGTGAGGGTTAACCTGTGATAGTTGACAGGATTGCAATCCTTTTAAAGAACGGCACAAGAACATCATCGGACTATATTCCTTGGTTAATAACAAGTAACTTTTGCAACAGATTTATTGAGCTATGAATGCATTGTGTCTGGATATAAACACCAATTTATTTAGCCAGGTTGCGAAGCGATAATACAAAACAATGGAAAATTAGTTTTCATGAAATTGTCAAACTACCAAATTGGTAAAACGATTGGTCAAGGGGCATTTGGCAAAGTAAAGATCGGAAAGCATTTGCCTTCTGGAGATAAAGTGAATTCTAGTTGACTAGGTTGCGATAAAAATCATGAACAAGCAAAAGCTACAAGAAATCGAAATGAACAAAAAAAAGAGAAAGGACAAATTAGAGAAAGAACTAGTAAGAAAAGCGCAGCAAAAGATTTATCAAAATGCACTCAATCAAATGTTGCAACAACCCGACTTGGAGGACGAAGGTGTTGATTTGTCAGAGTTTATTACAAAACTCAAAGTGGAGGAAAAAAAAGACAATGTAGTGGTTAGCGAAATAGGGCAACTGGATTACCTATCTAATTTTCAAAAGGAAGCGCTGCTTTTGATGCGTTTCAACCATCCCCATATCATTAAAATATTCAAAGTGATTGAATCACCTGAAGATGTGTATATTGTAATGTAAGGGTCAATAACATAGGGCTTTTGCGTATGGTGGTGATTTAGGGGCCCACATCAGTAAGAATACGTATTTGACTGAACTGGAAGCAAGGCGATTATTCAGACAGTTGATTTCCGCTGTAGGGTTTATTCATGACTCTAAAGTTGTCCACCGAGACCTTAAGCTAGAAAATATCTTGTTGGATGAACAAGGCAATATTTTGATTTCGGATTTTGGTTTAGGAAAAGCGTTTGCTAGAGATGACTCTATGCAAGTAATTCTATACTAAATAGACTTTTTGTGGGACACCATCATATGCAGCCCCAGAATTAATACAAGGCAATGTCTACCATGGAGCAAAGACAGATATATGGGCTATGGGTGTCATACTGTTTGCAATGGTAGCTGGAGAATTGCCATTTGTAGCAGAGTCAATCAAATTACTCTACAGGAAAATCAAAAAAGTTCAATATAGCACACCATCTCATTTTTCTACTGAGCTGATTGAACTTGTTGGATTGATATTTGTTGGAGATCCGTTATCGAGAATCCACATGGAGAACCTTCGACGAGCAAAATGGGTGAACTTGGACTGCTCCACCCTCCCAGATAAGATACTTGCTCCTGTCACTACTAATGAAAGTTTAGCGAAAGCAATTTCGAGCGTTACAAAGGAAAACAATATAACCATCTACAGCATTAACGCCCATCAAGAAAACCAATTGTTGAAAACAGCTGATACATTTGAAACAAGACAAAGGCAAAGTAGCAAGAACCTGAGTATCATGAATTTAAAAAGAAAGAAAAGTATTTCCCTACAACAAAGCACAGAAATATTCCAAAGTCCAACGCCCACATCTCCATCAATGGAAGATTTTTCACTAACCAGTTCCATATTTTCTTTCCAGGTAACCAGTCCTTCAAATTCAGCAATTAATATCACACCCAGCAAAGCGGAAGCAGGTGGATCTCTTCACGCAGATGTCATACCCATAACTAGAAGCCACACTATCAATCACTTTAGTTCAAATAGGAAGCAGTCTTTGACAATAAGCAAAGAGAATAGCGGCGATGTAATTCATCGGAGAAGAAGTACAAGCTACATGCCATTCTTGCGACACTCTCCTGAGATAGTACAGCAAACCCAAATAGTACCAAAAACACTAGAAAGGAATTTGGCAAAAGAAAGAGAACTTTCAGTTATTGAAAGAATGAACAAAGTGAGCGATATCGACGACAAAACAAAATTAACTCTTGAAGAAATCCAAGAGTGGCATAGTATTCACAGACCACCAAAATTGATTCGAACGATGAAAATATCGTGTCGAAAAGGGCTTACTTCCACCCTTGATCCTCCAGTGATGTTTCAAGACTTGCACAGAGCATTGGTAGGCCTTCAGCAGAGCAACGACCTAGTGCTTGTAAAGACACCAGATTTCTATATATTTTCTGTCAAAATCGGCAACAAAATAGAGCTGGAAATCGAATTATGCAAAATTTGGTTGCTAAAGTTGCATGCTCTGAAAATCACAGCCAAGTATGGCAACCCAGAAGAATTTCTAAAGGCCCTAACATCAAAACTACAGTGGGCAAACTAGATATTGTAAATCCACAATAAAACCTTTTTCTAGTCTCAAACAGCCATATAAAACCAAACAATGCAATTTCTCCTTTATACTCCTCACACTCTCTTGAAAATCTTGTTCAAATTATTCCCATTGTCCCATATATCATTATCTTTGGTCTCATTGCAGAAAATTGAAATCCACGCCAAAAATTTTACCAAATGATTTATGTCTTGTTATTGGAAAAAAGAAAGATTTATGTTGGATATACTGCAAGACCAGTAGGTGATAGATTCATAGAGCATTTTAATTACAGTGGTTCTAGGTGGACAACACTATATCGTCCCTTGCAAGTGCTTGAAGTACATGAAGGGGAAATGCAAGAAGAAAATGAGATGACTCTGAAGATGATGGATAAATACGGATGGTGGAATGTGAGAGGAGGAAGCTGGTGTCAAGTTGACATAAAGTCATGCCCACCTGCGCTTTTAGAATGGCAGGATCTTAAATTACCAAAAACTCTAAAGAGAAATCAAAATAGTATTTCTAAACCGGACAATCCTACACTTCAACCTGAAAACCTTTCAAAAAAGCTAAAAACAGGAAAAGCAAACACAAAAGCAAAATGTACTAGATGCGGACGGAGTTCACATTCCGTTGATAACTGTTTTGCAGAAACTCATGCCAATGGCGACCAATTGGAAGTAGTCAACTATATTTCACTTTCTGACTCTGCGGATTCGGTCTCAAATTCAGAATTAGAGTCAGAATTGGAGTTGGTTACTTTCGATGAAAATGCATGTTTCCGATGTGGTAGAATGTCCCATTTTATAAAAGATTGTTATGCAAAGAAGGATATTCATGGAAATCCATTGAATTGATTGTTAATATACAACCTAACGCCATTCCGACTTGAAATTCAAACCAGCTTCACAAAGGACTTGTGGGATTGCATATCAGGCCATTCCTTCTTTGCT
>JADIIZ010000088.1:0-55050 GCA_027604345.1 Boothiomyces sp. JEL0866 | reverse complement strand
TGATTTATTCAAACTTGTAGGGCTTTTCTTGCCGCTATTGGATCAAGAACAAATCTTGAAATGCAGTTTCTGGCAGATTAGTCTTGAGTTCTTTTTACTCTTTTGGTTCTTTCCTTTCCTTGTTTGTTTCTTGGCTTTAGCGTTAGGTTTAGCAGCTTTCTGGCTCTCGACTTTTTGGATTTATGTTTCTTTTTAATCCCATTCAAGTGTTTGCTTTTCTTTGCATCGCGTGGAATTATCGTAGAGGTATTAATATCAGAACAAAAATTAGATGGTGTTGCACCAACAGTTACCAGTAATGCAAATATCCGAACGAATACATGAGTGTTTGAAGAACTAATCCTATTCCTTCTGTTTATATCTAAAATTGAACCGGCTCTTGCACAAAAGTTGCAATGAAGCCCAATTAGCCCAAATTTGAGTTGAATGACATTGGCTCATCCATTATAAGATAAAAAAGGAATCTAGAAAATCGCGCATGATCTTGCATCGATCACTTCTTTCAATGGTTTGTTCGTGATTATATTTTCAGGCAGAAAATGCTAATTAAGTTTGCTGGAAATAAATATTTATTATTTACAAAATATATGAGTCGTTTAAAGAGCGTTTTTGGCAGTGTTTGGATCAAGTTCGACATCTTGCAAAACAGCTGGTGGAGCAGCGGCGGCGGCAGCAGCAGGTGGAGCAGCAGCAGCAGCTTGACCTGCATTAGCGTTTTGTGCAGCAGCTTTGTCTGCATTAGCGTTTTGTGCAGCAGCTTTGTCTGCATTCTTTTTGCCACCCTTCTTTCCTTTCTTTCCGCCCTTCTTAGCTTTACCTCCTTTCTTTGCTTTCTTTCCTTTCTTTGCCTTTTTAGCTTTCTTTCCACCCTTCTTTGCCTTCTTTGCTTTTTTAGCTTTTTTAGCTTTCTTTCCTTTCTTTGCCTTCTTTGCCTTTTTAGCTTTCTTTGCCTTCTTTCCTCCTTTCTTTGCTACAGCTTTCTTTCCTCCTTTTGGTAAAGCTTCAGGAACTGGGTTCGCTTCACGTTTGTCCAAGGCATGCGAATCTGCAAATGATGATTCGAAATCTGCTGGGGTAGCGCCAACAACAGCAAGTATCGCGAATAGATGAATAATGAATTTGAACATTTGATATGTCTTGGATCATCGCGCCCATTATATACTGATTTTGTGCCCTTGGCTTTGCTGAAACTTTTTCCAAAGGGGGAGAATTTTATTAGAAAGCCATTCCAAGCCCAGGTGGAGTGTCAAGGTAAAATCAATGATACAGAAATATCAAATGTCTATCAAAAATAGAATTACATAAAAGAATACTCTTGTAATTATTGGATAATTACTTGGTACACTTTAGTGAAATGTCAAACTGTTGAAAATGTTCTTCCGCTAACGGACCAAGTGGGCTTGTCAAATTGCAATGATGAAATTCCAGGCTGCCAAGGTCGGGACTTGCACACATGGCCTTTACATAATGAATTTGGTGCAATCTCAATTGAAAATTGAACAATCTACACCCTTCTTTGCTGCCTAGGTTAGTTTCAAAAATCTTTATAGTTTTATCACTAAAGTATTTCATTTTTGGCCTTGTACGAGAAAAAGTGGCATTATGAACATGCCCCGAGCAATGTAATCATACACTTGCAAAATTCTGTTGGTAATTTGATTGGGGATTAGCACCTTATTCGAGGCCCGTCGTAATTCATGATGAAATGCATGATGGGTCCAGATGTGGGTACTCAGCATCTGCAATTCCATAGTCCGTTTCGCAAATGAGTGCGGTTTGCTATATGCTTTTGGTAGTAAAAGTGTATTTGTAGACATATTCGTAAATGGTTGCTAGTAGCGGAATATCGGAATTAATAATAGTGGAGTTTCATCCAGCAATAGGAATACTTGGTGACTATGTTCGTAGATATTTAATTCCATTAAGTACTCCGCTTATGTTTCTTTATAATAATCCAGATTGAAGCATTATCAAAGTAAAGACCACATTTCAAGTACTGTGGAAACTTTTTAAGCTCACCACTTCATGTTAATCTTAATCCTTATTAGTAATTTCATGAACTAATATTAAATAGTTGGGGGTTTCCGACAAAATTAATTCTTATTTTATTAAATCGTCGGAGGTGCACGGTTACGTTTTAATATCCTAGAAAAAGTATAAAAACTAGCGGATATTCCCATGAGCAGATATTAAAATAATGAAATCTTTCTTAGTGGCTCTTCTCTCTGTCTTTGTAATCGCTGCCCCAGCTGCAGATCCTCAATTGAACGTGGACTGTGATGGACCAATGACCACTACTGTTTCCCCTACTAAAGCTCCTAGCTCTGCATATTCAAACACTGTAATGCCTGCTTTGGCTGTTGCCGCTTTCGCTGTTGCATACCTTTAAACATTGTACCTGAATTTGCTCTTTTTATTCGTAAATAAAAAACTTTTCTATAACTGTGATTTTTGTGTTGATCTGCTGGATTTCAAAGTGTATTCTTCGCGTTTCTGATGGAACGAAGGTCTAATTTTGCGACTTACTACGGAAAAACATTTGCTGATGGTCAAAAACTGGAAAAGGCTATTCACAAAGTAGGTGGGTTGGCGGCTGCACCTATGACCACTTCTGCGTGGGATCTTGATGAGAAACCAAGAATGGTTGTTAACTCGGATCCAGAGTTTATTTCAAAGTACAAATCTGGATCAGCATCGACACAACAAAGAGGAGCAAATAAAATTGTCATACCTGGCGATTTATCAAAACCAACATTTCTTCGCAAGGCACAGGCATTTGTTAATCACGAACTACACGTAATTGGAGCGACACAGTATTTCAAGTTAATGATAGCGAAGCACCGGGAACTTTAAGGAGACTCCAAGTATATACCCAAGTCTTTGGTGCGTTACTGCTAATTTAGATTTGTTTATCCAAAATTTCAAGACATATGAACCGATATTATCAGATATAAAAAGGGAATATGATTTGGTAATCGAATCGCAAAGAAATGACTTGTCGCAATTTGAAATTGTAAAGTCAAAGTTGTCCGTCATGGAATTTAGAATGCAAAAGGAGGTGGAGAAAGTAACTCATGAGGCGAAACTGATGATTCAAGAGTTGGTTAAAGACAATGAATCGGTCCAAGAAAAACTTAAAACGAAAACCCAAGAGTTACTGCTGATGACAAAGAAGAATGAATCTCTAATTCAAGACCAAAAGAGGAAAGCAGAAATGAAGCCGGTTGAGGTAATTCGTTTTAATCTAGTCCCCTGAAATGATTGAACTTAAAAATCTCACCCAAGAATACGCAAACTATGAAAGGAGAACTAGGGATTTGTTGGATGCTAAAAGTAATCAAGTTGTAGAGTTGATAGCCGCAAAGCAGAAAGGTACTTTTATCTCACCACAGTACTTCAAGAAAATGCAGATTTACAACAAACTATTTCCAATATGGGAAAGGTTTTAGATGAATACAAGTCTAAAAATATAAATGGAATGATGAAAGAATTGGCGGACTTGAAAGATAGAGTGTCCGCTCTGAACGAGGAAAAGAGAATGATGGCAAGTTCAAACTCACACTAGAATCTGAAATACGAAGAATTAGACAAGAATTACAAGAATGCAAAGCAAACAATTTCCAAATCATTAAATTCACAGCTACCAGACTGGGAATACATTCAAAGTCAATTTTCGTCAAACATCAAAGACTATTGGATTCTAGCTAGAGATATGGATTACAACGATACTATTATCAAATTGATTAGAGAGCTACAAAAGGTTTCCTGATTCTAATACAGACCAAACCTACCGTAAAATCAGATATTCATCAATCTGGTGCCGAACAGTATATAGAATTAATGATAGCGCATCCGTCGAAAGCCATGCAGTTCATGTTGTAGACCAATACTTTCCACCAAAAGGAACCGACTCGTCTATTCCCAAATACCTTCGCTCCAAGACCAAAGTCTTGAATAGACATCTAACAAAGGAAAATTGTCTTTTATTGATAAAAGATATCTGGGAGGCTAAAACAGTACATGATTCCACTATAAAGCAAACTGCTGTAACCTTTGTTAATATAGTTGGACGAATTCTTTTATCTGTACTTGAAAAAAAGGTTTGGGAACCAAGATATTATATGTGAATGGGGATATAATTTGACAGAAGCTTGTCAAAAGTTTAAGGATACCAGTGCTGATTGTCAAATGTTTATGAATATTTTGAACGGAGAGTTGTATGAATCATCCTACTATATGCTCCGTTCAACCATTGAAAGATTGAAAAACTTGCTCTATCAGAATGATATGGATATTAATGAAAATAACGCCAAAGGATATTTGGATCGAAGCGTTGTAATGAAAGCGCTAAATCAATTCTGGCCAAACAAGTCAAAACAGCAACTTTACCTTCTAGAACAAGTACATTCGGCTTAACGTAGGCATTAATTAATGACCAACCTGGGGCAAATGTGATCTACAGATTCCTGTTTGAAACAGAGTCAGAGTCGACATTCACTGAAACGGTAAAAGCGCAACACCTTCAAAATAGAGTTGATTACTTGTTGGAGCTTGAAAACACACTCAAACGGATTTCAAGAGATGAAAATCTATCTGCTTTTGAAGCTACCAAGGTGATAAACGAATTCGATAGCACTAAAAAGGCAGAAGATGTGGATAAATTGATTGCTCTTGGGTTTAATATCAAATTAGCTGACTTGAAGCCTAGACTTATGGTTTCAAAAAAGAAGTTTACGGAGGTATATATTTATTCATGTAGAACTTGAAGCATTATCCATTAACAAAAGGAAACGGAATGGAAGATTTTCTAATAAAGATAAAGTAATCAACCACGCAGAAACTCGATAGTATTTTGAGTAGTCAGATTTACGGTCTCTTCCACCGACCATCCTTTTGCAGATGCCACCAGTGTGATGATTTTCTCCATGGCCTCGTCTACCATCGAAGTATCATGAATATCACTTTCAATCAATATCCTATCATCAGGAATACCATTAATCTTTTCCAGACTTTTTGGCGACCTGGCATTGACAAAATGAGAAAACGAAAAATAGAATCGCTTACCGATACGTGGCAGTTTTATCAGCTGCTTGGCAATTTCCAGAGATGCTGTAAATGAATGCATCATAATTGAAGGAGGACAAGGAAGCGCAAGGTTGGATTTTTTAAATTTCGCACATGTTTTGTCCATCACAGTGAAATAATTTAGCATTTCTGAGGGTGTATGAACACAGTGCACTGATACCGGTCTACGATACTTTATAGCCAAATCCATTTGCTGCTGAAACAAGTCTAATTGCTTTTTGAAATCATAAAGATTCCCGTCCTTGTCTGTTGCAACTTTGTCTAGACCAATTTCGCCAACTAAAGCAGCCGGATACTTTAATAGATATTTCTCCAGTTCATCCAGATTGCACTCTGAATTTGTAAACCATGGATGTATTCCATATGCGGGAATAATTTTATCGTATTTAGCAGCCAGTGATTCTACCAGAGAAAAATCCAAAGTCCTAGTGGACATTACGAGTAACTTTTTCGTTTGCAGCTCATTGATTTCATGTAGTTTTTCTGGGGTGTCTATTATGTGAGAATGGACATCGATCATGAGACGAAGGCTTGGGGAAAATCAAACTTTACAAAAATGCCAGATATCGATATTATCGGCGGACTCGCTCTGCCCAATTGCCCATATCCCAGCTCAACCTTGCCACCGTACAATACAAGCGCATCATTCCGCTTGCAGTATCCGGCAATTTCAACCACATATATCATCCTTGCAGTAACTTTCACATCTCTCTGCATTTTAAGCTTCATTAAATACAACAATGTCAAAATATTTAACAGAAAGATTACTCATCCTTCGATTACTAATTACCAATACTGTTTCATGTACTTGTTTCTTGCACTTGGATTTATCATTGATGCAATTCGTTACAGCTTGGGACTACCACATTCGGAAAAACCCCAAAAAGCTGCTGAACAAACCTGGATAGTGGGCCCATATGTTATGGATACCTGGTTGCTTATTGCTTCTTACATTGCAAGATCAACAGCACTCTTTTTTGCTTCGTTAGCAATAAACCAACAAAGAATTTACAGATCAACAGGTAAATTTACATTGATAATAGCTGCCGCTAACCCATCAGATCGCAATCAATTGGAAAGCAATAGTGAAACGACTCCTCTTTTACATTCGCCAATTCGACGACCTACTTCCCAGTCGTATCCAGGAGCAAACCCAACAAATTTAATATTTCAGCAGCAGGATGAAGACCATATTGAGCAGGAGGAGGATTTAGAACAGGAAGTTCCGTTCCCTACAAGCAAAACAAATCAGCTGTTTTCAAAATTATCGGAAAAGGTTTCAAAATTAGTTTTTAATTGGAAAAATGTCTTTATATCGGTGTGGGTTTTACGAATTGGAATGCTGTTCCTCACCATGTAGATCCATTTTAATTCTAGGGATTCACAGAGACTTTCAGATCCAATAATAGAGCCTTTGGGTCTTGAACAGCCTTGGAAAACAGCCATATTAATCACCTCTGGATTGCAGGTCCTTTTCTTTATGCACATGGTATCAGCAGTAATCATGACTAAATCACTACCCCTTCCTAATGCCACACTTCGACCAAACAGGAATAGGATTTACGGTCCTTCACAGTATTCTAAAGCAATTCTGTTTGTTTCTTCTGTATTCTCCCTCGTCTATTTTATAGAACCAAGTATCGTTTACAGGATATTTATATCCATGAATCAAAATCAATCGCTAGATACACTATGCATTGTTCCACCTTGGTAAATTCACTTAACTTAGGTGGTGGATGGAACGAAGCGATTATTTGTATAGCATTAGCGCACATGGATGGGCAAGTTGGATGGACTTTTGTCAGTGGTTGGGCGGACTTGGGTTATTCGGGTTCTTTGTATTTATGAAAAACGAATACACAAGAAATATGGAGGTGCGACTGATTAACATTAGGATTGGATATGGGTAACAGTCAATCAAGTTCAAAACACCTTTGATTTTAGGAGATATTAAGATTTATTACGATAAAATAAAGTTTTTGAAACAATGTAAATGCTTAATAGTATACCAGCGTACCAGATCCAGCTGGGATGATTCAGTTTTACTCGCTGATCTTTGAGTAATAACTCTACAATTTCTTTGTGTCCGTTATTTTTCGCATTTTTGAGCGCCGCATTGTTATTACCACTAGGATCTATTCTAGAATCATTTAATAATAGTGCGACTATATCTCTGTGTCCAAATTTACATGCTAACTGTAATGCCTTGTTGTTCCGCGCTGTGGGATCAACTCGACCATCCTTTAAAAAGTAACTGACAGCATCAAAATTTCCAAATTTACATGCTACTATAATAGCTTCATTGTCCAAGTCGGATGGATTTACTTTAGCGTGATTACATATCAATTTTATATTTTCTATAGAGCCACTCTTTGCTAAGTCCCGGATTATGCGATTATTCTTGATGCTAGGATCTACCCGGGCATCATCTAATAGTAATTTTATAATTTGAGTATTTCCTGCAAGGCATGCCTTTTGTAAAGCAATATTAGAGTTATCGCTGGGATCTACACTAGGGTTGTTTAAGAGCACTTTGGCTATGTCTATAAATCCTTTTGCACAAGCATCAGTAATTGCCTGATTATCGTTTGAACTTGGATCGAACCCGCGGTTTAATAGAAGTTGGAATACTTGAAGGTTCCCTCGATGAACTGCTAATCTGAGAGCAATGCTTTTATCTGATTGAGGATCCACCAAGTTTTCTTGCAACAATTTGGCAATCATTGAAATATCATTTGTGTATATACATTTCAATAAAACGTTATTGTAATTTAGAGTTGCTTGGTTGGCATCAACTCTCTCATTGTTTTTCAAGAGCTCGAATACATCATAGTTTCCCCTATACGCTGCTTTTTTGATGGCGTCATTATTGCTCGCACCTGGGTCAATCCTTGAATCTTTTAGCAACTCTTTTACAACTGCGGTACGTCCGTAGAAACTAGCTAGTCGAATTGCTTCATTATCATAATCACTTGGGTCAACTCTAGAATCCTTCAAGAGCAATCGTACTACTGCAAGTTTTCCATTCGTTGCTGCATCCCTGAATGCTTTGTTGGACTTGGCAGAAGGATCAACTTTAGGATTCCTTAACAGCAAGGCAACAATTTTAAAATGTCCACAATAGCTCGCTCTCCTTATTGCTTCATTATTACAATCTGATGGGTCAATTCGAGGATCACCCAGCATTAATTCAACAATCTGCAGATAACCTTTCATACATGCACTTCTAAATGCTTCATTTCCGTTGTATGTTGGGTCAACTAGGGGTAATAACATTCGAACAATTTCAAATTTTCCATTCAAAGCAGCAGTTTTAAGGGCTTCAAGAGGAGGTGTGATTGACAGAAAAGGAAGCATTTCTATATCCCCAATTTCACAGCAATACAAAAAGACTTTTTCTTCCTTCTTGAACCAGTGATTCTGTATTCCAAGTAATCGTAGATAATGACTATATCTCTCTGGTAAAGTCATGGTGAGTAAATGAGTAGATGTTGTTGAAACTGCGGGCGTAATTTGAAATCCAGTTGCTTCAACAAAAGCTCTGGCGTTTTCATCTTGAACTACACCTGGTAGCCGAGACTTTACAACTTGACAAAGAGTAGGTTCTGTACTGTAAACAATATCGGAATTACTTTTTAATAAAGCATTGAAGGTAGTTATTGGTTCTTGCAATATTGTTTGATCAGTAACAGGTTCTTGAAACATGCGGTATTCCAAATTGGACGGTCTTTGATTTAAATTTGCATCAATCAATGAATCTGAATCACTTGCAATCCCACTGATTACTTGCTGAAACATATCTTGGCTGTTATCATCTCCATCCATCGTTGGAATTTTTTTGAAACTTTTTTGTCGCTGTAATTGATTGGATCTCAACTTCATCTTATTCACATTCAATATACGCTAGCATTTCAAGTGCCATTGCAATTCTTTAAGAAATTCTTTAATCGAACGGTCGTGCAAAATTCCGTGTCCAACCATTCAGCCTAGTAGAACCACTGCCAACCAAGATAAATTCATCTCTACAAATAAAGATCAGCATCCAAAAAATATTAACGGTCAATTTATAATTTCACCAGAAAAAAAAAGTTTTTAAAAAAATAATGAACTTTCTAAGACGCTCATTCCATTCATTCCCAAAACAAATGCAGAAATTGTACGTCGGCAACATTGCATGGACAGCAACTGAAGAACAACTCCGTCAGCCATTTGCAAAATTCGGATCAATCCTTGACGTTTTCATTGTTCGTGATCGTTTAACTGGTCGTTCAAGAGGATTCGCTTTCGTTGAATTTGCCAATAAGCAAGATGCAGAAAAGGCCAAAGAAGAATTGGACGGAACTACTTTACAAGGCAGAGTTCTCAAAGTAAATTTGGCAGTTGATCGTGAAAGAAAGACATTTAATAATGAATTTTAAATTGTAATAAAACTATAGTTTTTTTTCAATTTTGAAAATGTCATCTCAGAATATACTTTCGCTCGTTTGGCATTCAGTTGAAAACAAGGATACTTCATTGATTTCACAGCTAGAGATACCAGATATTGAACTGCTTCTGACACAGTTGCACACGCAAATAAAAGAAGAGAAATCAGAGATTCAACTGGCGCTGCTGCTTAATTTCAAAAAACTGGTTTTGGATGTAGTCACTAGTAATCATCCGCTCTCTAAACTGTCATCAATAGTAGATTATTTGCACCCAATGGAGTGTGTTTGTACATTTGATTTAATGTAGATATGATTCTAAACTCTCTGATGAGTGAGGATTTGCAAGAGTTTCTAGTTCATAAACAACAAATTTATACCATATTTGGATACATTTGTAGATGGAAGCAGTACAAGATAACAGATTTTGGCGATGAACTGTACTACGAGACTTACTTCAACGACTATTCACGACAAGAAAGAAAGAACGTGATGGACAAAGTCGGTAAATATTACTAATCCAGGAATGGATTTGCTGAAATTAGAACCAGTAGACCAAACAGTTACAATGAATTTACAAGATATCGTTCCATATTTAGATTACGATCAGTTGGAACTATTCCATTCAATCACGAAAAAAGATTTCTGGCCATATCTATCAAAGCAAAACATTGAATTGTTACTTAATGATGACTCTGAACTGAGTAACAAGTTTTACAAATATCTAAAAACTGATTCAAGTATGTTGGGAGAATACCAAAGTTTATATGAATCTAAAAAGAATAAACACCCGTAGCTATTGCTGGTTGCATTCTTGCTGGTTCTGTCGGTTGATCTTGAGTTTCTTTTTTTCTGGTTTCTCTTGATCAACCTTTCTTTTTTCTACTATAATGTTTTCTGAAGCTGGTTCGTTCTTTTCACAATTGATTTGTTTGACAAGCTCGTTAATCTTTTCTTGCTTGTTTTCTTTTACTACTTCTTCTTCTGGTATATCTTGTTCAATTATTTGTTCGGCTTTTTCCTTTTCTTTCTTTAGTTCATTAACCTCGTCTGTATTAACGTAATTTACCATTCAAAACTTTAATTTGTTTCAGCAATTCAATATTCCTATTATTCTCTTCTACTTTACACATTCTCAAGTATTTGATTTCATCTTCATTATTATTAGCTAATCCATAGCTGTTCATTTTCTCTAATATTTCTATTTTTTGATTTAGTTCTTGTATTTCTGATTTTAGTTGAGACACTAGATCTAAATCTATTTTCAACTCTACTGGTTTTCGTTCTTTTTTTACTTGTAATTGAGAAAATAGAGATTGTTGAGGGAGATTTGACGTTATTAATCGTTGTTCTTGTTCAATTGGTTTTGAATTAATTGCCTCTTCGTACAACATTTTGTATTCTTCAATGGTATCAAGTAAAGCATTTATTTCTTCTCTATTGTCTACATGTTTGATAATTTCAACTGTTTCGATTTTAATTTGTTCTTTGGTTTTGATTTGCTTTAGTTTGTCAATTTCAATTTCCAGCATTTTCATTTCATTGATTAATTCTTTATTCTTGGATTCCAGATCTACAATTTGTAACTTTAGTTCTTGAATTTTCTCTTCTGATTGATTTAATTTAGTCATAAAGTCTTTGTTTTCAATTTCCATTTGAATAAGAATATCTTGATTCTTGTCAATGATCGCCTTTTGTTTCTTGCTGGTTTCCCTTAATTGGTTCAACTCTGCTTTGCATTGAGTCAGCTCGGTCTCCATTTTAATGTATTCTTGTTCGATTACCAGTTGGTTATTCTTTTCTTTATCTAGTTGCGATTGCAACTCTTGATTCTGCTGTGTGAGATACAAGCCCAACTCACAAGCAGTTTTTAAATCAGCTTCTTTTTGCAATAACTGCTCTTCAAGATTCATTAGATTGCACTGTCCGAAAATTGAAATTGGCTCAAATATTTATAGAAAGTCTTGATAAAAGGCTACGCTTATTTACCCCTCTTTTATTAAGTTTAGACATTTAACTTTTATATACCCGTCATCAAGTTACTTTAATTCAATTACATCAGCCATTTGTTCCAGTTTGAGGTTCCTTAAATACAGATGCTCAGAAAACCATTGCATGATCACTTGCGCTTCTTTTTGCTTTGGCATTTCGAAATCATCTTTTACAAATCTCTTTACTTGTCCAATTTCAATTCCTGTCTGAGACATTGAGCAAGTAATCAGAACATTGCTCAGGGTGTATTTCTGTAATGGGAAACCAGATATTGATATAGCCTTCAGCTTTAATTCATTGGCAATATCAAGTGCAATTGTTCCTCCTTGTCCAAATCCCAGAAGTATAATTTGTTTATAATCTTGTTTTTTTAATAGAGGTAAGATTGTACTTGTAGTTTGCTTCATCAATTTCAACTGGGTTTCCACAGGTAAATCATTGCCATATTCATCATACATTTCATACCAGCTACTGCCTGGAAAGAATGGTATGGCATTTGGTCCTTTAATGGCCATCAAAGAAGTTTGTGGTAGTTGCAGCTTTTCCCCAAACTTGATGAAATTATGATGTGTATCTCCAAAGCCATGAAACAGTACTAGTAAATTACTATTGATTTCTTTCAATCTTTCAATATATTCCACAGCCATAAAAAAAAGTAAAAAAGTTAGTTTTTATTACAGGATTAGACCAATCAAAGTCCACAAAAGAGGAGAATTTGAAATTGCAGAGTTACCTAGTGTAGGCACTGATTTAAGTGAAGTTGTTGTTGGAGATGGTGGCGAACTGTACGTTTGTGGAGAGTCTGTTGTTTGAGGTAGGGTAGTTGCTGGGACAGTGGTAGTAATTGAAGTAGTTGCCTTTCCAGTAGTAGTAGTGGCAACAGTTGTAATTGATTGTTTACTTGGAGTACTGCTAGTGGTCGTTGCAGTCACACCAGGAATATCACTTTGAAGGGCCATACCACATACCCCAGGGATGTTAGCCAGTCCAGTTTTAATACATACCAAAGGTGCTTGACATGTTTTTGCGCTAGCACTATTACCTCCACAAGGCTGTCCAATTCCAGAAATAGTAGCTGGTTGGCAAGTTCCTCCTGCGTCTGGGATTCCAGAAACACTAACACATACCAATGGAGGTGCACACGTATTGGCCTTTTGAATGAAACCTCCACAAGGTTTTCCTAAACCTACTACTTCAGCTAATGCTTGCGCAATTAACAGAATCAACATTGTAAAAACCGTAGCGGTCGAGGCCTTTTTAAGTTTCCCTTCAAAAGAGATTGTGCCACAAAGCCGAATTGTGATTACCAACTTCAGGTGAAGAATGTGCAAGTATTGCGTTCCTGATTATAATACCGTGTAGCAACCGTTTTTGTTGAAAGATTGAGGAACAGTATTTTACATTTCAAATTCATTTACTGACTTAAGGTTATAATTAAGGATTTGGATTTGACATTGGTACAAGATTTAAGTGCTATAAGTTAAATTGACCAGCAAGGCACTTGCGGTAACTACATCAATCAGCAATACAATTTGGAAACTTTCATCCTCAAGATATAGTATACCTTTATAGTTCAGATTCGTTAATTTTCACAATCAGCACCGCTGCCAGACTCACTGTTTAAACTAGTGGCAGTGTTTGAGTTAGAATTGCATTTAATTTTCAATAACCTAGTGGATAGTATATACACAAATGCGCCGTTATTTATTATAGTTGTATCAATAAGTCTCTTCATCCCAGATTTGCCAGTATCTCCAGTGTTGTCGTGGATTGATATTACGTCTAGGATTGGTAAAGATACAGATCGAGCGTGAGAAGCAATGACAATGGCGTTAATTACAGTTTCAAGTTTAATTTTAGAATTGTTTTGATTAACGCTACCATGGGATAGTTATAAAGAATTCACGCTGTCTCCAAAGTGAAATTGTCGTGTGCCTGTTTACAATTACCAAAAGATAATCTCACATGGTAGGATGTACATTTGTTCTAATGCTGTGGGATGGAGAGATTGCACAGTGTGGGTTCATTTGCAGGAAACTGTTGATGACTACACGCACAATTACAATTACTCCATACCAATGCAATTGGGAAAGAAAGTACTCCTTGATATTTTTGCATACATCATATGGCAGGCAGTTCTTTGAATTGCTTGGGCATTGCAACCATATTACCTCCTCAATTGTGATGAAAATCATGTGTCTTTCAGTAGATTTGAACCTTTATATTACAATTTATACAATTGACAAGAACCACAGAATAAATATTTAACATGTAAAAGTTAATATCCGCATTGATGTATGCCAATCAATTTTAGCGAGCCTTCCTCATCAACTTGCTCTAATTGGACAATGTGATCACTATGCAGCATGCTGTCTAGTAGACTGCGAATAATACTAATCTTGCTAAGCAAATCTGTTCCATACAAATCCAAGTACTTTTTGACATATTCAGTTGAATCAACTTGAAAGTTTACAGATCCGTGTTTCATTGAGACAAGAATTTGAAACTCCTTGGTGTAATATTCTATGGGAAACAATTCTGCGGCATTGACTTTTCCTGCAGCGGTAATCCCAGTTGGTCCTATCACTTGGACGATGCTAACACGCAAATTAGAAAGATTCAACTGTTTCAAAGACTTTGATTTTAGCAATTTTGTAGCTGGAGTTGAGAGTGGTAGAATTACTTGTTGCAGCTTGGCAAAAGAAATTTCAGGTAAATTGGATGCCCATTCAATAATTTGCTTCAGCTGCTCTTGATGGATCAGCCTCAAATTCTCGTCCACTAACCTGCTGTTCGAGTCTACTAGCCTAAACAGAAGCGCAAAGAAAGATTTATGATTTGCGTACAACTTTGAACCGTACAACATGAAATCTGAATCAAACACAATTTACTATTAATAAGTAGAATATCTCCAATACTCAAATGGCTCGTGGAATGGCAATCAGAATCTTTGATTATCCAGCTGTAATTCCCAGAGGGTGTTCCCAGTAAAATTCCAGAATCTTTTGCTAATACGACTGCAATAACATCCTTGTACCGTTCATTATTCACACATTCTACTTTTACCCACTCCCACACTTTTTTTCGAATTTCCAACTCTCTCTTCATTAATTTTAGAATTTTTTTCACCCTAGTCAAATGGAAGTAATCTAAAATTCACAATAGGTGTTATTAGCAATCACAGGGAAAGATTTTGTAATCACTGCAGCAGATGCCACTGCAGCTCGTTCAATTGTATTAATGAAGCAAGGAGAAGATAAATCTCGAGAGCTCAACAAAAATACCTTGTTGCTATATTCAGGAGAAGGAGGAGATACAGTTCAATTTGCAGAATATATTCAAAAGAACATTAAACTTTATTCAATTAGAAATGGAGTTGATTTGACTCCAAAAGCTGTTGCGCACTTTACTCGAAGAGAAATGGCAGATGCACTAAGAACACGAGTAAACATTGATTTATATAGGATGCATATAGAGTTAACGTACTAGTAGCAGGAACTCATCCAAAGACTGCCGTTCCAGAAATTTATTGGATCGATCACCTTTCTTCAATGGTTAAATTACCTTTTGCTGCACATGGATATGCCTCATATTTCTGCATGTCCACTATGGATAGATACTGGAAAGAAAATATGTCACTGGAAGAAGTAAAGGCGTTGCTCAAGAAGTGCTTTGACGAACTGCGTGTCAGATTCTTGGCAAACTTACCTCTTTTCATTGTAAAAGTGATTACAAAAGATGGAATCGAACAAATTGAAATGTAAAGGAAATAAATTTCGTGGTTTTTACATTTATCATTTGATTTAGCTTTCCGAATACTAATTTGCAGATATGGTTGCGATCAATTATTCGTCCTGTGGTATGGTTACGCATTAATATCTGACTGGTAGAATGGGTTTTGAAACACTGGAGCAATTTTCACTTGTACTTTTTTATTGATCAGCCATTTCACAAAATGTCCACAACAGCAAAGAGAAGACTTATGAGAGACTTTAAACGGTTACAAACAGATGCACCGGAAGGAATTAGCGGTGCACCATGTCCGGATAATGTTCTAATATGGAATGCAGTTATTTTTGGACCTGTTGATACACCATTTGAAGATGGAGTAAGCCTTTCTAATATAGACTTTTAAACTAGTGCTTACATTTGACGAGGAATATCCAACTAAACCACCACATGTCAAATTTATTTCAAGAATGTTTCAGTAATAATTTTTTGATGTAGCCCTAATGTATATGCTAATGGAGATTTGTGTTTGGATATTTTGCAAAATAGATGGTCTCCTACATATGATGTTGCAGCGATATTGACCTCAATCCAATCTCTGCTGCATGACCCCAACCCAAACTCACCCGCAAATGCCGAAGCTGCAAGAATGTTTTCAGATAGCAGAAAGGAATATAACAAGAGAGTAAAGGAGACTGTTGAAGAATCTTGGGCATAAATAAAGAATGTAATTGTTACTCGACAAAGCGTTTATTGTTCTCGCATCGTTGTTCACCTCGGCTTCAATTTGTACCTTGTTATTCTGTTTGTTTATATTTAATAATCGCGCCAAAGATCAATGAACGACAACGACAGCGAATTATGCGAAAACCAAAGAGAACGAGTAAATTTTCCTAACTATAGTTGATCAATGACTTGAAAAAGGAGAATTTTGGTTTAAAAATGAGGATTTACTATCTACAACAAAATCTGGATAAACTTACTCCAGAAGGGATGAAAGAATTGGTTCAAGAGGTTATTTTCATTAATGTAGCATGTAGAGTTGAAGATGCTTGTTGATAATGGTCTTTCAAATAATAAAGTTGATGAGATCAAAGAGGAAAACAGGATACTCAAAGACAAACTGCTGTCAAAGAATACTTTGAGAAAGAGCGATGCAATTATGATTACCAGGACATTAAAGTTGGCAACACAGCGGATAAAGAAAATCCAAGAATTTATTGAAATCGACTAATCTAAAGATAATAAAGTCTCTACTTCTTTGATATTTCTTCGTATCAAGCTATTTGGGAATTCGTATTTGTTTGTTGGATCTAGTATCTCGTTTACAAGCCATGAGTATTCCTTTACAAATTGGATGCTACCTCTTTTCACACATTCCCGAGCAATATCTAGTGATTTTATTCTGTACAATGTTTCGCCAACATCCAACGTCACATTGACTAAATATGTATCAAGCTGTGCCAACTTTGTACTAATTACGGCTGTAGAGAGTTCAGGAACAAGCGAGTAAGGCTTTTCGGATTCTTTCATTTTGATTATCAGATCCAAAAGGCCACTTTTGTCTAACATAGTATTCAACTAGGTTAATGAATATTACTTGTTCATTAACTAATAATGTAACCTGATTGCTGATTTTAAGATTAATTTCGTTAATCAATTCTTCGCAAAATGCAAATAGACTGAGAATGTTGTTAATATAGTGGTATATATTGACCTTGAAGATCGCTTGGTCCAGTGGTTGTAAATCATTAGATGTTTCGCAATTTGAAATAAGGGGTTGCAGTAATTGTTCTTTTACGTCGGCTAAAATAGATTCATTTGAGGACACCATATTCATTTCAAGACTAGTGAAGATTTCTTTAATTTGGGACATTGTCTCTTTGACAGTATTTGGTGGCTCTAAACTTTCAGTTGGTTCAATCGGAATTCTCGTTAAATCTCCCTTTTGAGTTTCCAGACTGTTTTTGAACACTACAAGAGCATTGTTGCTGGATCTGTGGTTAGTATATTTAACCTTTCAATTGATTGTAGCAGGATTGACTTTGAATCCAAAATTTTGGTCAGAGTCTGATGGTAAAATTGTATAGTGTTTTGGATTTTATATATCTGTATGCTCCCAAGCAGCACGGTGATCATTGCGTCTATTCTCTTCTATGGTTAAAAACAATTACATTTAACATTGGCGCAAGACCTTCAGTGTTTTTATCTAGCACAGACAATACTTGCTCCTTTGATGTCTGATACCCCTCAACTTGCTCAAATACTTGCGGAAGTTCAACTGCTTGTCGTTTGTTATTAGCAACTATCCCAAAAACAGAAGACAGCATTTCATATTCCGCGATACACGCTTGATGTATCCACGCAAGTATATCGCCAACGTATCGGGTAGGATCGTGTGCATAGTACTCGATCGGCTTCGAGTGCTGACTTCCAACAGTAAGGGCACTCTGAAATGCTTTTACCAATGCGCTTTGTCTAATTGAAGATATTTCATCTATGCATGCATCAAATAATATTGGCCTAAACCGAAAAGCCCGCATAGCTTCAGTAAATTCACTTGAAATCTCCGGCTGTTCATACCGTAAAGTTCGGCATTGTAATTGAGTCCATTTGAAAAGCATTTCGTACTGCTCTTCCTGGACCGCATTTAGATTTGTCAATATTTCCATTCCAATATTCTGATTCCCAATCAGCAGAGTTTGAGAATGAATGTTTATCTGCTGTAATTTTCGTAAATTTTGGAAAAAGTCTTGGCTGATTTCTGTTCTTTTGGTTATTGTAAATATATCCAAAAACTCTTTGATTATTGCCTGTTTAAGCAGCGTATCGTTTGATGTTTCTTTCAATTCGTTTGTAATATCAACTACTTTTGTGGTTCTTTCTCTTGCTTGTTCCAAAGTTGATTTGATAAAGGTCAAGTTTGAATCCATTTCTTTTATCGATTTTTCCATTTCGTCCATCTCCAAAAATACCTTGATTAACAGCAATTACTTTTTCAAACGAATTGAGAAATATTTCATGTTGTTGGATGAGCAAGTGTTCAACTGTCTGCCTTGGTTTTGTGGTTGGTGTGATTTTTAAAGCTTCAAGTGTGTCATTTTCCACCGTGAGGTTTTTCACTGCTTCTAATCGAAGTGCAAGGGGATTCGTTTTTACCAGCTTTGTGCTCATTCAAGATTAGTAAAGCAATACTTGTCACGTGTGTAAAATCACTACTTGCAAACATACTGAATAGGCTACAAATATATTATAAGAGAAAGGCCAACCCAGAATCTCTGGTGAATATCCTTGACTTACCCAGAGGTAAAGCGGATTTCAAAAATTCATTGTTACAAGGTATTCGTCCTCCAAATTATCGATTTTGTTTGAACGACAATTATATTGAAACCCGTTGAGGAAAATTGTGTGTATTATTATTATGGCGAGTTATTTGAACGCGTAGATTGTTTGTTATAAATTTAAGATGGAATCTTCGAGCAAAGGATACGCATATAAAGCAGAATCCAGTAATTTCATAATTGCCACTTCAGTAAACACAAGCGAAGGAGATCATACAGCATCTGCGTCAGAAAGATTCAAGCCAAGATCTAGCGGGATGAAAAGGATCTCACATCTAACAGCTGGTCCAAGTAGTCAATTGATGAAATAAACCAATATTTTTACTTGTTAAATGACTCATCTTATTGTAAAGTTATAGAATTTAACCATCAAATCCCATCATCGTACCAACACATTACTGACTAGATTTCAATACACAATAAATATTGTAATTGAAATAAGAATAAATATTCAACACAATTATCATCTTCTAGCTACTACATTTCATCCAAAAATTAAAAAAGTGCAGGTCCCGACGAGATTCGAACTCGTGATCCCAGATTCAGAGTCTGATGTGATAACCTCTTCACTACGGAACCTGAAAATCGGATAACTAAGTGACTTTTTAACGCATATTTCAAATTGAACATCTCGTATTCGACTGAGGAACAATGTATTTTACATTTCAAAGTCTTTTATTGAACTAAGATTATTGGATTTAATTAATATATTTACATCCCTCACCATTATTGGACAATTTTTGAATTTCCAGGGCAAAAGGTAACCTGATACTTTACGTTGTTTGTCATTACCGCAGGATGATAGGGGTCGATATTCTTCTCAAATACACCACAGACAAAAGTGCTGGACATGTCATCATATGGATAAACGTATGCGGTTGGACAAGTTTTCTTTAGCCATGAAAGATATGGAAGAACATATGAAATCCAATTTGGATTAGCATGTAAGCATTGCTTGGTAGTGGTTGGAACTTTTATTCCTATTTGATTCCAATTCTGACATCCACAGCACCCAGTGTTGCTCTCAGATTGATAGCAAGATTGTAATCCGTTAGTACAACCAAAAAGTTGACTGAGAGTATACCCAGCATTTGGACTTTTAAGCACTGTTGAACATTGATTGTTACCACAAGCCTTTTCTGGACTGTGATACCCAATGAGTTTCCCACAGTGTAGATCATTAGTAGGACTAAAGCCAGGTGTCTGAGAAGGTACACCGCATACTAATCCTGTCAAGCAATCCTTATCTGAAGAGCATGGAGGCGAATTCCTATCCCCCGATGCCCAATTTTGATATGGTGTAGGAGGCTTTTGATTCCATTTACACGATCCTAGCTGTGAATTTTTTGGAAAAGGGCTTCCTGGATTAGTGCAAAAATAAGGATCGCTTGTGAGCACTGTTTTGGGGACCAGTGTATTTATTTCCAGGGGAATTGAAAACCCTAAAATCAATGAAAAAATACCGTCAATCAATGTTACATCGTAAAAATCTACAGTTGAACGAGATAGGGTAAACTCTGCTTTAGCTGTTTGAGGTCCTTTGCTGTTGCCATTTGAATCACAAGTAAGCAAACTACACCCTAGGTCAAAATTATTCTACCAGCAATATTTCCACTCCAAACAGGGCCATTATTGCTATAAAATGGAAACGTTAAGAGAGTTCTATTACCAGGAGGTATCCATCTTCCAGAGTTTAATGGCGGCAGTTTGTAAAAACAGATATGGTTTTGCAAGTTGCAAGATCCGCCATCCAAACAGTCGACGTCACTGTTACAATGCGACATTCCTGGCTTGTAGCCAATAGCACCAGATATTAAGTTTAATGAAACTGATTCGTTGCAATTGTTGTAAACCGATATTACCCTGGCAAGCAATACACTTTTCATTAGCACAATAAAGATCGTTTTAGATATCATTCCGCTCTTACGAGAAGCTGTGTAATATTTATAGCATTAATCTTGATTGATTGAATTTAATGTCTGTGCACTCCATTGAATATGTGCCTAATTTTGCGACAAAGGGGTTTTGAAGTAAAAATGGAACTAATTAATGAAAATTTATTAAATTAAGGATATTGGATTTGGCAGAGGTTGGCATCACAAGCTGCTAGCTGTGGAATCTGTTTTCTGAATTCGTTGAAACAGTTGGAGAGACAGTTGGAGCAGGTATCAAAGCAAGTGATTCTCTGCTGTTCTTGATTGCCGTTGGGGAACATTTTGTTGCATTTGGTGGTACAGTCTGGGAATAAAACAGCAGTTGGTGCTGGTGCTGGATTGGTGGTTACTTGAGGAACGGTTTCAACAGATTGGGTTTGAGCAGCTGCAAGAGTGAATAAGAGAGTAAGGAATTGCATTTGAGATTGATATTTAACGATCCCCAAATTTCTGTATTTATACACACGCTACTTCGCCACCAAAGTTGAAATTTGATGGCGGATCAATGAAGTAATTTCATAGCCACCAAAGCTGCCAAGACAACTCTGCCCGCAAAGTATAAATACAGAAATTTGGGGATCGTTAAATATCAATCTCAAATGCAATTCCTTACTCTCTTATTCACTCTTGCAGCTGCTCAAACCCAATCTGTTGAAACCGTTCCTCAAGTAACCACCAATCCAGCACCAGCACCAACTGCTGTTTTATTCCCAGACTGTACCACCAAATGCAACAAAATGTTCCCCAACGGCAATCAAGAACAGCAGAGAATCACTTGCTTTGATACCTGCTCCAACTGTCTCTCCAACTGTTTCAACGAATTCAGAAAACAGATTCCACAGCTAGCAGCTTGTGATGCCAACCTCTGCCAAATCCAATATCCTTAATTAAATCCAATAATCTTAGTTCAATAAATCAGCTTTATCACAATTCCACTTTGATGTATGTCCAATATCTGGAATCGCGATTACATGAGATGTTAATGAAGAAGACCAACCTAATGTTTGAATTGCATATCAGTTTATCTTCAACTATAATTTTACACGCGACTAAAATGATGGAAGCAAGTTTAAGTAAAATAAAAGCAGCAAGCGATGCCAGATTAGCAGTAAGCAGAGTTCAATATAGGAAGCGGACAAGCTGGATCAACGTAAAAGAAATATCTTGGTGCTAATTTTAAATCACCTGTTGTCGTTCGGTTACATCTCATCATTTGAAAAACTACAACTGGAATCCAATGTCTCGTTGAAAAAAATTCAAGTTGCAGATAACATTGATCTAATTACAATAATTCAAGTAAATTTAGGTAACACAGGAGTACGAGTGTTATTATCAAATCAAATTTGGAAAAACCCCAAAGTTTGTTCGAAAGGCAAATGAAGATGTCACTGAACTAAAGAAAAGGAAATTAAAAGATAGGGATATCTCATCAAAGGCCGTTATACCACCAATATCCTCTCATTCATCTCAAACAAATATAAAAACACCACCACAGTTGGATTCAAAACCAGTAAAGCTGGTAAGTTCAGAACTGGAAGCAATCGGGAAAAAGACTGGTTCAATCCAGAAAGAGATTTTAGCTCCTGCAGCAGAGCAAGTTGAAGATCATTATGATCACAAACTGTTGAAACCATTACCTATTTACGAAAGTTCTGAGCTGAAAGAGTTGGCCAATGTTATAACTCGAGATATATACGTGAAAAACCCAAATGTAAAATGGACAGATATTAGCGGATTAGAAAAATCTAAACGATTAATCAAAGAGGCAATTGTATTCCCAATGAAATTTCCAAATCTATTCCAAGGGCTGCTAAAACCTTGGAAAGGGATTCTTTTGTATGGGGTAAGAACAACTAACATAGCCGCCAGGAACGGGAAAGACCATGCTTGCAAAAGCCATAGCAACGGAGTGTAAGACGACTTTTTTCAACATATCGGCATCTTCAATTGTTAGCAAATGGAGAGGTAATCTTGATTGAGTAACAGTAGGGGATTCTGAAAAGTTGGTTCGCGTCCTTTTTGAATTGGCCAGGCATCATGCGCCTTCAACCATATTTATTGACGAGCTAGAATCTATTATGAGCCAGAGATCTAGCGAGAGCGAACATGAAGGATCTCGGAGAATGAAAACAGAATTACTTATTCAAGTAATACATACTGACTTAGATGGATGGACTTGCCAAGACTAATGAGCATGTTTTCCTACTTGCGGCTTCTAATTTACCATGGGATTTAGATAATGCGATGCTGAGAAGACTGGAAAAGAGAATATTGATAGACCTGCCTGATATTCAAGCTAGGGAACACTTGTTTGAAAAGTTGTTAACAAGTCATCACACTAGTGATGGCAGACAGCTTGTTGAATCTATGGATTACCAATATTTAGGCAAAGTAACTGAAGGATATTCAGGTTCGGATATCAACTTGGTGTGTAGAGAGGCCGCGATGAGGCCATTGAGACAAATATTTGATCAGTTGGATTGCAGCGAGTCGCTGAGCAATGGTATTTTGCATTTAAAATAGAAACTTGCGAAATGAGCCTTGTTACTCTAATGGACGTGGAAGAATCAATTAAATCTACAAAGCCAACTTGCGATTCATCTTTGAAAGAAAAGTATAAGGAATGGCAAAACAATTTTGGATCAGTTTAGATTTATTTACATCACGCAGGGAGCGCTTCTAAATTAATATAAAATACCCTTCGCTGGCTTTTGTTTCACAGGTACTTTGGGAAGAGATCCAACTTTAATTAGATTATTGTCTTTCAATTTTTGTTCCACTTTGTCATTCTTTGGAACATTTGGTAGAATCTTGATTTCTTGCTGACCTTCTAATGCCTATGGTTAAGAAAATTTACTTCCTCCTCAATTAAACGATCCAATTCAGCCATAATTTCTTCCTCGTCCTCTTCATTCAGCTCTTTACTGATAATCTCTTGGATTTCGTTTTGATATTGGATGGCATCTGCCGTGTCATCCATGATCTTTTCAACTTTCTCAATGCTCATTTCCTGGTGAATTTGCTCTAAAACTTTGTTTCCCAATTGCAGCCGATTTAGAATATCCTGCTCAACCAATGCGTATTCAATACTCTGCGTTAGCTGCTCCACAGTCATGAGCTGATTTCCAGTCTTTTCTAGTAGCTGCTCTTGGTACTTTTTTTTGGATAATGCGAGTCTTGCTGCATGGTGGTTTTTCAATACCAACTGCTGTTTGGCAACTTGAAGTTCTCGATCAATTACTTTTTGAAGCTGATTAATGTAATAATACTTGCTTTTCGTATTGCTTAAGCTTATCTCGTTGGACTTTTAATTCCAGTATTGCTTTATCTTTTGAAGAGATTTTTGGACTGGAATTGAACTGACCCATCTCAAGGAAACTTTTTTGGAGGCGTTTGGACAGGCCGAAACCAACAAGCTATCTGGGCAGAGAGCATCTACAAATATCATTTGCGGTAACAATAACTGGTTCAACATTTATTATAAATTGCGGTAATTCCTTTACCCACCACGATATCTTGATTTTTACTTATCTGCAAACGCTCAGATTCACCAACGCTTTTACAGTGTAACGGTATTGCCGATGGTCCCTTCTTTTCATCTAATCGTAGCTGACCTTGGCCCCACATAAGCACGTCCATATTTACTCCGCTATCTAATACACCAACTGCGTGGGTATCACTAATTTTAATATCATGGATTTTAATTGGAACCATTCGTTTCTCTTGTTCATGGTATTCCTTAAGAGAGAGCCCGTTTACTTTGGTTAACGACGATACTTGAAAGAAGCCTCCATTTCCCAATTGGCCATTTAACCCAGAACCACAGGAATATACGTTAGTTTCCTGTTCATCTTCGAATACAAGGTATGAATTATTTGCTCCAGCAAAGATCTTGGTACATGCACCCAAGCTGATTCCAGATTTAGGCGACTTCCAGTCATTTTTTACATCTTGCGGTACTTTAAATACAGCTCCCAATGATTTTGTTGCCAACCCCAATTGACCGTGGCTATTAGACCCTCTTGAAAAAACTTGTCCATCTTTAGTCAAATACAATGAATGGTTGGCACCAGTTGCAATCTTTACAATCTCTTTGGACTTGAATTCATTGATTTCTTTGAATTCTTGCCCAACCAATTCAAACACTCTTCCTCGATTCGATCTAGCGATAGCAGAGTCCCCATACCCAATTTCTACAATCTTTTCAAACCAACTCCCTGGATAATTGACTTGCTTTCCATCCAAATAGATAGTTCCGTTTTTTGAGAGGCATAAAGAGGACTCTCCTTTAGTTTTAACTGAAATCAAGTTTTTCCCTTTGATGATTGAATTTTCATTAAAATCAATCAGATCTCCATTTGAATTTATTGCCAGCTGCTTGGCAAGGTTCATATCCCTGAATTTCTTGTTGTCGAATTGTGAAAGTGTTGAAAATGAATGATTCTTGATTTCATAAACAAATGATTTAGGGTCAGCATAAATTACTGTTGCAATAGCAGCTGTGAATGACAGTGGCCGGAGAAATCTAAAACTCATGGGGGAAAAATTTAGACTGAAATTTTTTATTAAACGTAACGCTGAATAATAACTGCATTCAATAATTGAGCATCTTTTAAGCTTAATTTATCATCGTGGATAATAGTGGTCGGCATGCTGGTTTGCAAGACAAAATCGCGAGGATCTGTGGTTGACGCCCGAACATATGCTCTAAGATCACCCACAGTATGACTTTGATTGAACTTTGCAATCAATCTACAATTAATTTAAACCTACCTCTTGCCGTCTCCT
The DNA here is from genome assembly GCA_027604345.1 of Boothiomyces sp. JEL0866. NCBI lineage: Eukaryota > Fungi > Chytridiomycota > Chytridiomycetes > Rhizophydiales > Terramycetaceae > Boothiomyces > Boothiomyces sp. JEL0866. The sequence continues at coordinate 29,757 of JADIIZ010000088.1, read as the reverse complement.
AATCGAACTTGAATGGAAGTAACTGGCTGACTAGGATCAACTTCAGCAGCTTGCGGGGCTGGAGCACTTTGAGAGGATTGGGTTGGGAATGCACCAGGTACACTAGGAGCTGACGACACAATCGATCCCAATCTGTTTCCGGCACCAGCAAACGCAGCCATTGGCTTCTTTGGTGGTGGAACATATTTCTCTTGCATTCTGTGAGCAACTTTAACTTCCACAGGTTGGTTATTCGCTACATTCAATAGTGAAGTAGGTGCACGTCCAGACTTAATTGCGTTCAAAAGTTCTTGGTTTTGTGGATCATCATATCTTAATAGTGGGCCATCTTCAACACTAAATCCATCTTGCCAGAATGTCAATGTTCTAGAAACAGGTTCCAGTTCTGGATTTGTTGGGGCAGGCTGTATTACTTCCGATGGAACTGCGTCTGATCCTAATCGCTGTCCAGCACCAGAAAAATATTTAGGTTTCTTTTCAGCGACTTCTTCTTTAACACCTCCTCTATCATTAGAATGTTTTACTTGGCAGCTTGGTCTAAAATATCTTTAATTACATTTTGTGGGTCCTTCTTTGGACCTTTGACTGCGATTCCACTCTTTTCTCCTCCAGCATACATTTTCTGATCATCTTCCTCTTCCTCATCGTCATTGTTAAAGTCCGAAAATGTCTTGATACGAGATTGCTTTGGAGGAGGGGATTGGTGTGATGTTGAGGTTTGGTGTGTTTGTGCGGCTCCCGAAGATGCAGATCCTTCAAAGAATGTGGATAATGCTGACTGTAAATCTCCTTTGGCAGCTTCCAAGAAATATTCTGCTGTTTTTTCATCAGCTCCGGTAATTTGCATAAACTCTTCTTTTGCCGCCATATGTGATTGCAAGGGGAGAAATCTTGAAATTTTCTAAAAGCAAAATGGGGGCAAATCAAAGCAGCCCTTTGGAAGGTAGCGCCATTGGATTCCATATTTTGGAAATAGAACCGGATTCTGCAGCTGAAAAGGCTGGATTGGAAGGTACTGTTGAATTTTATTGCAGTTTACTTTGACTACATCACCCACTGCAACGGCATTAGATTAAATGAGGACCCTGCGATTTTAAAGGATTATATATCTGAAAATAAACCGTTGCCGCTCATTGTGTACTCTTCAAAAACAATGAGTTTGCGCATGGTGTCGATTGTTGGTAAAAACTTGGGTTTAAAAGTCAAAGCATGCTCTTTTGAAGGAGCGCATGAAAGAGTATGGCATGTGCTTGAAGTGTAAGTATATTTGTAACATAGACAAAAAGATTCTCCTTCTTTTGTCTCTGGTTTAATTTCAAATACGGATTATATCATAGGATCTCCACAAAGAACCCTTCATAGGAAGGAAGATTTTTTGAATCTAGTTAAGGATTTCAAAGGGAAGCAGTTGACACTGTATGTATATAACTCGGAATTAGATTCTATCAGGAATGTTATAATAATTCCCGATTTATGGGAAGGGGATGGACTGTAAGGTGTTTCTAACGATAGACTTGGATGTGATATAGCCTATGGTAATCTACATCGCATAGCGCTTTCAAAAGAGCCAATGAGCCGTGATAACAGTGTTTCGAATTTGCCTGGTGGATTGGTTACCGACCACGACCACAGTTCGCATGGACATTCACATTTAGCCCACCAACATATACACTCTCATCACGATCATTCGCATGAGCATCACGACCATTCTCATGTGGGACATGTTCATTCTCACAAAGAACATCCACATAATGTTCATTCTGAACATAATCATACTCCTAGTGAACACTCTCACACCCATGGGAACGAGAAAGATGTCCAGTCAGGCAATAACCATACTAATTTTGATAAGGATCCCTCAAATCACAACCATAACCATTCAGGGCATAGTCACTCTAAACGCAGCCAAAGTCCTACTGAGAATAATCACTCCCATCACAAACATAGCCATTCAGAACATGATCACAACCACAGCCACTCTGTCAAAACCAACGAGAGTGGATCTCAAAATATAAAGATTCAGGGAAACCATCAAACGCTGTCAGAGACCACCCAAGTTGATAGAGGTCATACACATACTCCGCATGCGCATGTTCATGGCGAAAACTGCAACCATACCCATAATACTAAAATATCTTCTAGTAGCCCGGACCTTCCTCCTCTAGAAACGCAAAATACAAACAAGTCAGAGCTAATGAATAATATTTCACCGTTAAATCAACCAACCTTTGCTCCTGCGGCCATCCCACATCCTTCCTTAGTTAAAGAAGGAGAACATACACCATTATTACACGTTGAAGACGATTATATACATGACATAAGTGGGGTTCCTTCTCTTTCGTGGTCATCCAAATCAAAAAAATAAAATTGCTTGACACGCTTTCAAAATTTGTTTCCAATGACTTATCTTATCGATTTAAAGGTAGTTTCAACAGTTATAAGCAACCCACCATTCTCAAAGAAGTGGTCGATAATACAACTTCATGATGAAATTCCAAACGTTCAGCTTGTTCAGACGCTTTTCGAAGTTGCCGCGTATATCGATTCCGCCAACAACCAGTCTATATTTCTATTAGACAGAGATTTAGAGGAAAAAGCGTTGCGCTTATGTGATTTTATGCAAATGCTCAATTGTAAAGATGCTCAAGACATGTAAATTTTATCTCATTTAGTGATGGATTTCTTACAACTGTAATGACACCAAACAGACAGGCAATTTTGTATTACCTTACATTTTTGCTAAAGGATTTGACAATTCACAAGAAAAGAGCTTACCTGGCGCAGTTTTTATCAATTCCAGAAATCCCTTCTGAATTTTCCCAAGACGATGTTATTAACGACCTTACTAAACAAATTGAGTCAGCACAAGAAGAATTCAGAAGCACCCATAGGTATCTTGATGGGTTGAAGCAATCTGGACCAAATTCAACAGCAATTAAACGCGAAATCCAACAAATGGAGGAAGAAAAGCAACAATTGATCAGTAAAATTACTCGTATTCAGAAAAAAGTTCAAGGAGTTCCTAAATCAGATCAATGGCTCCAAGCAGCAAAGAATCTTCGAACTGAGCAACAAAATGAAATGGCTGTTGCGGATAGACTGCGCGACCAAAGGATGCAAATTACCCAGGCTGATGCAAAATACACTAACGCCGTGCAGAAACTGAAAACCGTCAAAGTAAGAAGTAGTTTATACAGGCTAATTTGATGAATTCTAGTCCAGAATCGATTTTCGCCAAGATGGAAGAAGAACATGGAATGAATCGGTTCTTATCCCAAGAAAACTTTCCAAAGGTAAAAAAAGTGTTTACTTTAGAGTCTAATGGATGCAGAAGCAAGAATTCGGGACCTTAATGAAATTTTAGCTCAACCTACAATCAATGAACAAGAATTTGCAAAACTGGAAGCTGAAATTGCAAAAATCAACCATGAGATCGTAGATCTTGCCGAGCAGAAGCTTAAAATATCGTAATGCATTGCTAAATCAGAAATTCTGGTGATGCCAATTTGGCCCTATTTAGACAGCAAGCACAAATTATCGCAAGAAAAAAGGAAGGCACATTGGCAAAACTACCGGCTGTCCAAGAAGAATTAATAAAGTTACAAAAGTTGGCAGCAGAAAAAGAAGAAACAAACAAGTCCAAAACAAAAGTAATTACAGCTAACAGGAGATGTTGCAAGGAGAAGATTTCAAGCGGTACGTATCAGAATTAAGAGGCAAATCAACAAACTACAAACGTAAAAAGGCAGAGTTGTCCAGCCTGACCGCCGAGTTTGGAATTCTGCAGCGCACTGAAGAAGTACTTTTGTTTAATCCAGATTTTAGGCAAATATGAAGCAGAATTTAAGCAAAACATTCAGCTAGCAGAACAAAGAAGCGGTGTGGTAGGTTATCATGATGCCCAAACAAACCTTGAAAAGGTATCTGAGATGAAGAGTGAAGTTGATCAAGAAAAAGGGAAAACCCTTGACCAAATATCAAACATTATCCAACAGCTCACCAATTCCATCAATGAAAAAAAGAATCAACTCGCGCCGGTTATTCAAAATCTTCGTGCGTTACGTCAAGAAGCCCAAGAGCTTGATAACATTTACACTGAAAAGAAGCGCATATATGACACTACAATGATTGGACTTGAAAGTGAAAATTCAAACCTTGATCAGGATATTAGAAACCTCCGAAATGATATTCGAAATGATCACTCTCGATATCATCATTTGAATCAACTGATTCAGCAATCTGAAATTGCTCAAGACAGAGGTGCTCTTCTCTAATTTAGTAATGAACGAAATGAAAGCTTATATTGGTGCAGACGATATGATTGAGCTCGTTCAAAAAGCAAGGGGATTCAAGACTTACAGGGACTTGTACAATCGTAAAATAGCAGAATTAGAAAATAACAGTAAAATTCTTCTAGAACAGCAAAAAGAAGCCAAGGTATTTCAAACTAATGTAGATCAAGCATGAGCCAAATATGAAGCAAATCCAAATGTTTAATGGTATCAAGCGATTGCTGACATTGAAAATCGCCAATAACAAAAAGATTATCAGTGGTAGAAACCAAGAAGACAAGGTCGTGATGACCATGGATCGCCTGGTGTTGTCTTAATAAATGCTCTCCCAGTTTATATTCAAATGCTCTCCGAGTTTATTTTCAAATGCTCTCCCAGTTTATTTTCAAATGCTCTCCGAGTTTATTTTCAAATGCTCTTATATGCCCACTGCCTAATAATTTAGGTATGCATTGGAATTCATGGTTTTGACATCACTTGAAATTTTTTTTTGCATCACAATATGGGAAGGTTGATTCGATGGAAAGTAAAAAATCCTTATAGCGAACTGAAAGGATTAATTCGCATGTCATGGAACAAGAACAATTTACTGAATTTGATAAAAAATCAAAAACCAATGGACTTGTCTCGTAAATCCGTTTACCAACAAAAATGGGAAGCAAAGAAGCATTTAAGGGCTTACCACGTACCAAATATTACCGAAAGACAATTCATGGACAGGCATTTCAAGACTAATTTGCCATACAAGTTGTACACAAACAAGGAAAAGGACGAACTACCGCACATTGAGAGTATTATGTTTTGTGAATTGGAAAGAAGAGTTGACGTAACTGTGTTTAGAAGCCATTTCGCAAGAAGTATTTTCCAAGCTAGAAGGCTGGTTAGCAACGGCAAAGTCAAAGTAAACGGTGAAATTGTAAATATTTTCTAATCAAGTGCAAATTCCCAGCTAGAAGGTTGGAAGATGGAGATATGATTACAGTTAACCCAAAGTATGTTCCTACTTTAAAGATTGAAGACGAAAAGAGCGAGTTTCAGCCGGTACCATACATGTCGCCTTGGATGTTTATCCCACCATACCTAGAAGTTTGCTACTCTACATGCTCAACAGTATTCCTGAGATCTCCATTTGCACAGCCAAATGAAATGGAAATCCCTTCACCTTACCCACCAGTATGGCATCAATTAGCATTCGAATGGTATTCAACATTAAAAAGAGCTCAAACCAGATCAGAAATCAAGCCGCAATTAATTATTGATCAAATGCCAGTTGTGTTGAAACCAAAGTTTGACAGCATCGTTAGAAGCGATTTGAAAAAGAAGCAGCAACAAAAGAGGGAAGAACGAAAACTTCAAGACTTTTTGAGATTGGAAAAAGAAAAGTACAAATATGAGGAACAAGGAAATTAAATAAATTGGATTATTAGTGATTTTCATTTATTTTTTGGTTAGAATTTGGCGGGTAAATCATTTGCAGATGAATCACATCCGCTTCTACAATTCTATTATAATTACCGAGCCTGCTACCAGTGAATCACAACCGCACACTCAACTCAATTATAATAACTGGTCCAGATTACCAGTGAATCACTGTTTTTTATTTTTGAAATGTCAGAAAAAGGATCTGTAAAACATTTGCTTGGAGGTTCGCTCTCTGGACTGCTATCATGCATTATCCTCCAGCCTCTAGATTTAACAAAGACAGTACAATGTAAATAACGTAGCGCTTACAGCAACGGCTATCTAAAGCGAAATTAACGCTATCATTAAAAGAAATTACAACTGTATCTACCATCAAGCAAATTGTGCAGAGTGATGGTATACTAGGGTTATGGCGAGGCACTCTTCCGACAATTTACAGAAATGTACCAGGGTCAGGGCTATATTTTTATACCCTTCATCACACTAGGACTTTTCTTTCTTCGTTTACATTTGACAATAGACCAATCTTGAACAAATCAACCATCAACCTCAGTGGCGGTGTCCTTGCCAGAGTATCCGTTGGGTTTGTAATGATGCCAATAACTGTAATCAAGATTAGATACGAAAGTGATTTATTCCAGTACAAGAGTATTTATGATGCATTCAAGAGTATCATTAGAACAGAAGGTACTAGCGGATTATTTGCTGGTTTTGGGGCAACAGCAATGAGAGACGCACCTTTCGCTGGAATATACGTCTACTTTTACGAGCATTTCAAGATTATTGGAAATAACAAGAATATTAATCCGACACTGGTGAATATGACTAGCGGGCTGTTTGGCGGGTTTATGGCTACTTTAATTACACAACCATTTGATTTGGTTAAGACTAGAATACAGTTGAGACCGCACGAGTACAAGAATATGTTTTATGCGTTTGGCAAGATTATTAGAAATGAAAATGTAGGAGCACTTTATTCTGGGATGGTTCCTAGAATGCTGCGCAAATCGTTTTCGAGCGCCATATCTTGGACTGTATATGAAGAATTTATCAAGCGATACATTTAACAAGACAAATCTGTCGCAAATAATAAAACATGGTTTATTAGTCTATCCTTCTTTTTGGTACTATTAATGGATACAGTTTCCCTATTGCAATGTAGAATGCAAACCACCACGATACTCCCAGCGCACTGCCAACTACAACTTCTAAAAATGGATGGAAATACAAACACGTCGCAATAAGCATTATTATCCATAGAATCAACAATGCACAGCTACTGATGCCAACAAAGGCCACTATTGGATTCATTTCCGGTTTAAGTTTCGGTAGCTGTTTAAATTCTTCCAGTATCACCAACGAAGAATGGATAAGTAAATAGCAATGACCTGATATATCAAATCCAGACCACACCCCGCCATTATTCTTGCAAGCATAAATATCACTGTATTCTATAGAGCAAGTTCCTGTATAGTGTAAAACCATAGACATGATGAATAACGACACTTGCCAATGTACACTCGCTAGAACGATTCTAACGAGTCCAATAATCAACTGTTTCCTAGTTTTAAAACTGACAAGCTGAATTGATATTGTTGATGCCAAAGTCCATGCCCAACCTTGTTTGACGAAATACTGATTCAATGGGTTATGTTTGTCGTTGAAAAATGTTGAATGCGATGGTAGTATTAGCGAAATAAATGAGAATATTATTACTAGACTAAGGTAGAATGAAACTATGGTTTTCTGGTCTTTTTCCATTAGATTGCGTTTTTCAAAGTCAAGTGATTTGACTTTAGAATTAGAATAACAGTAGTGAATTATTTCCTCTTACAATAATATAATCAAAAGTGCAGTACTAGTAGAGGTACAGTTACTGCACGGTGACTTTATTTATTCCAAGGCTCCGCAGTCGGAAACAATCACTGGCTCAGTGGTTTGATTAATCAAATCTAAAATCTCTATACCTTCAACTACTTGTCCAAAACAAACATACTTGCCATTGAGTTTATGGAAATCATTCATGCTGAAGAAGAACTGACTGGTATTAGAATTCTTTCCACTATTCGCCATTCCTACACTCGCTTTTTCAAATTTTCTATTTAATCCTGGCTTTTCATCATTAAACTTTCCTCCGTAGATAGATTCACCACCACTCCCATCTCCTCTAGTAACATCTCCACCTTGAATAATGTAGTCTTTAACTATACGATGAATAGGTGTGTTTTTGTAATGGAGTGGTTTCCTGGCAGTTTTACTAGTAATTTCACCCGTACAAAGTTTTAGGAAATTAGTAGATGTTTTAGGGGTATTTGGATCCAATTCGATAACAATTCTCCCCTTGTCTATATTTTCTGGTTCAAGGAACCGTAATTCCAGTGTACTGTTGTCGCTTAGGATCTCCAATTCATCTGGTGACAACTCCTCTATTATTGAAGGTAATCCGTAAGACTGATGAATCTTTTCTAGCAACTGCTTGGCATTACTATACTTGGTCAGTTCCTCTTCATAGGCTTCCCTGTTTCCAATCTCAATTCGAAGAAACACTTTTTGCATTTTTAAAATGAAGAAAATGATTGATATCGCAGTGAATTTAACAGACTCGATGTATCAAGGGATATATAGAGGAAAAGTAGCACATACAGCAGATATTGAACAAGTAATTCAAAGAGCAAAGGAATCGCAAGTGGCTTCTATGATTATTACTGGAGTAACGTTAGAATCAAGTGTGAAGGCAATTGAATATGCACAAAAGTATTCGCTCTACTCTACTGTAGGCTGTCATCCTACACATTCAAAAGAATTTCACGAGTACACCAACGGTCCAGATCAGTATTACCAAGAACTAAAAGACTTGATACGAAACGACCTACTCAATCATAAGCGAATAGCGGCGATTGGTGAATGCGGACTTGATTATGATCGATTGGAATTCTGTCCAAAAGATATTCAACAACAATATTTCATCAAACAACTTGAGCTGTCAAAAGAATTTGATTTGCCTTACTTTTTACATTTGCGAAATGCTGGATCAGATTTCATTGATATCGTGAAAAAATATAATATCAAGGGAGTGGTGCACTCATTTGACGGTAATTTGGCCGACATGCAAGAACTAGTAGGCATGGGATTATACATTGGTATAAACGGATGTTCTCTAAAGACACAAGAAAACTTGAATGTCGTAAAAGAGATTCCTATTGACAAGCTGTTGGTTGAAACTGATGCACCTTGGTGTGACATTCGTCCCACTCATGCTTCGCATAAATACACTACGCTTTCCCCTTTCCAGTCTAAAAAGAAGGAAAAGTTTGAGCTAGGAATGATGGTGAAATCTAGAAACGAACCTTGTATGTTGTACCAAATCTTGCAGGTTGTTGCCGGAGTAAAAGGAGTTGAAGAAGATGTACTTTGCGAACAAATCTATAATAATACGATAGATTTATTTGAAATAAAATAGTTTATACAGGTATATATGCAGGTGGTAATTCCGTCAATTCATTCGGTTCCCAAATATCGATCGATTCCGAGTAAGGAGGCAAATAATCCTCCGGTTGTATAGTGGTATCAATGTATATTATATCCATATTATCAACTCGTTTCTTGCTCTCCATCCAGTCCTCTATAAAACATATCCCAATAGAAGTTACAAATACTACTAGTGCTATGGAACAAATTATAATTGATACTGGCGAAGCTTGAGTAAAAAATTCTTGCTCTATCGTTGAATTCATAAAGATTTAAGGAATTACTGGTATTAAAAACAAAAAAATCGGCCGGGTTCGGTTTTTCAGTTTGATTTGGATCAGGGTGTCCAGTCACTCTGTTTTTTCCACCCATTAAGTTGAACAAAATAGTAACGCTGGAGAGGAGGCGAAGAAGGCCGCAATTATAATACCGGAGGATCGCATGTAGGTTAAATCAGATATGATTTAATGCAACTGTTAAATTTTGCAGTGAGTCATCTTGATGATTAATAGGTCAAGGCATGTGTTCAAAAGTCTGGTTCATATGCAACAACGTAAAATAATATTTTTCCATTTCGTGTAATGAAAATATTCGTATTACTTGAACTATCACTAGCTTGGAATTTTTTACATTTAACGGATGTCCACTGGGATCCAAATTTTACAGATTCTTATCTAGCAAACGAATATTGTCATTCGTCCTTGTTTGATAATCATTACAAGGGGGTCAAGCCGTACTTTGGCAAAATCGGATCTCAATGTGATTCACCAACACCGCTGATCAATGCAACATTCTCATTCATCTCTAGTCTTAATCACTCAATCAAAGCGGTGTTTCTTACTGGGGATCTCGCCCGGCACGATAGGGACTCTTTGTTACCACGGAGCGATGCTGAAGTCAATAATCAAATTAAAGAAATTATAAAATATGTGTCACAGTCAACAGATGCTCTTGTATTACCAACAATAGGGAATTGGGATACATATCAAATTGGATACACTTTTCAGCGCGATTACTCTCGATTGTTTGATATCTGGAAAGCCTTGTGGACGCAAGATCAACAAGATGACGTGTTTCCTACATTTCTAGCTGGTGGCTACTATTCCCTGGATGTAAAATCCGTAGCTGTGATATCAGTAAATACCATTGACTGGTTTGTTGATAATAGAGTTTTGGGTGGTAATTTAAACTAAGTTAGATTGCAATCCTAGTTTTGAAAAGTCATCACACCCTGGAGATATCCAATTCCAGTGGCTAAACGACACATTAGCAACTCTCAATTCTAATAACCAGACAGCTATATTAATTGGACATGTTCCCCCCATGGTAATTAAAACTAACCCAGACTTATAAATCAGAACCGTTATACAAATCCAACTGCTTGATTTCTTTTACGAATATTATTGGAAAGTTTTCCGATACAATCCTGTCACAGTATTATGGCCATGTTAATCTGGACGTGACTTACTTGGTAACGAGAAAAGAAAAGTATGAAATTATCCCACTTCGGAAGCAAAAGCTGTTGAAATCAACAAAAATCAAGCATATCGTTGGGCAGTTCTATACCGGTCCTTCCATCCTTCCATTTTCAAATCCGTCATTCAGGTTGGGGGTAATTCAAGACAAAAAATTGGTAAAGCATGTTCAGTACTATGCCGATATCGAAGAGTTGAATGTTAATCACCGAGACGAGATTGAAATACCCCAAAATTCATTTTACTCTTCCGTTTGTGATACCAGCAAAGTGTACAATTTGAAATACCTTGATTCCAAGTGGTGGAAAGTATTCTTGGACAATGTACAAATACAACTCAAGGAAAATGGATTCTCTTATTTGCTGGATACTTATAAATCCTGTCAGCACTCCCAAAATATTCCTCGTGATCAAGTTGAAAAATCTAAATTGGTTTTTTCTATTGATACTCTATGGGCGATTATTGTAGCTGCGTCAATCATATTTTTGGCATGCATAGTGGTTACTTTTGAGTATGGCAGGAATTTAGAAAATAAGAGTTATAGTCCTATTCCAGAATCGGAAGAATAAATTAATTGCAAACATTGGAATGTATATAGTTTTAACTTTGATTCCAAAGCATGTAATTTAGACTTCATTTAAAGCTTAAATAAGTCTCATATAACAGGCTACCAATTCTCTCATGCATTTATTTACTGGTTTTGGAATCTTTAGCCCATCCGCACTTTGAACATATTTTCGTATTGGAATGGTCTTCTTTACAATCTTGGATTTGCTTTAGGTAGATTAAGGGAAGCTTTGTATGGACTGCATCGCAGTATGGCGGGTCTTTGGTGTATTTGCTACATTAAATATAGTTACCATGCACATATTGAATACCTGTTTTGATCTTTAGTAGGCGTCCACTGCAATGGTTTAAATTCTGTTCCCGCGCACGATTCATCGCACCATGGTTGGGACTTGGATAACCCGCAACTACACCAAAGATACTCTTTTCCCTTTTCAATATCCTTGACATTTATAGGACAGTACATTGCAACGCACGGTTTCAATTCCTCAATGTCTACCACTCTTTCCCTTTTCTCCATTTGAAAAATTTTTATTTTTTTTTCTTTGAAATGCCTGCAAACAGTAAAAGAGCAAAGGTTCAACAGCATCTACCTACCAAAGTCTTGAATGGATTCACTGTGAATAAATCTCACTTTACTCTAGTGACCCCTTCAATGGACTCTTTTCGTATTATTGTGAAGAATACTTCAAACCAAACCGTTACATGCGATTACACACATCCTACACCAGCTGTAGCTACTAGCATAGCATTTGGTAGTTATAAAAACGAGCACTTTTTGTCTATTTGCTTAGAAGCTGGCTCAATTTTAATTTATTCAATCTCTGAAGCTGTTTTGAAATACACTCTAGAAGCAAAACATACTTCAAAATTAGTGGATTTCTGTTTTTCAACTGATGGGAAGAGAGGGTGGTCGTTAGACCAAGATGGAACTGTGTTTGGCTGGAACATTAGAAAACAAATCACAAAAACCACTTACAAATCTAAAATTGATGGAGCTGTTAAAATTGCCGCAAGCTCCTCTGGAGATAGATTGGTTATTGCAGGTAATCAAATTGAAATTGTCAAGCTTGGTGAATTAGCCAATGAAAAGGTAATTTGTTTTTTATAAGACTTTATCTGGCCATGCGACACAAATATCACAGATACTATTAACTGAAAAGTATATCTACTCTATTGCAGAAGACGATAGATTTATTTCAAGATGGACTCTTCGTTCTTCTGAGGATACTCAAGAGAAGGGTGATCCTAAATTGTATGTGGTCGATTCAACACCCAAATCTATCTCTGTAAGTGATGACGGAGCGCTTTTATCTTTATTGGAAAACGGTGCTATTGCTGTTTGGGATGTTACACCTGCAAGTGCAAAAGGGAAACCAGATGGAACTATTGAGTTGAATTCTGAAAATCAAGAAATTATGAATGCAGTCTTCAATGGAGCTCGTATTTTGTTAGCATATGGAAGTGTATTTGAATTTGTTCTCGAAAGAGTGGTACAGCTTTCTCTTATTTAGGCATATTTGAAGGATAAGGCTGTTCAAAAGCATGTTGTGCTAACAAGATCAACAGTCAGCACTCCAAAGAAATCTACTGGACAAAATGGAATGCAAGTGATTGATGGAAATGAATCTACTAAAAAGGCCCACATAATGGAAAATTTGGTTAATGAACCAACAATCGAGGATCAAGTCAAGGCATTAATTGTTGACGAACCAACGGAAACCAAACAATCATCTCAGCTAACTGTTACCCAATTATTGTCCCAAGCTCTACACTCTGGAGATGTGGATATGCTTGAAAAGGCATTATCTGTGTCCAATCGCAAAACTATTTACGGGACAGTTAGAGCAATTCATGCTACTCAAGTTATTCGTTTAATAGATGCCGTGGTAGTGAGAATACAAAAACAGCCAAATAGAGCAATCCACCTTGTTGAGTGGCTAAGAGCTGCATTAACCATACACTCATCTTATCTTTTATCAGTACCTTATAAATTTATACTAGGTTCCCAAGCTAACCAGACAACTTGGTTCTTTACATCGTATGTTGGAAGCTAGACAATCAGTGACCTCTAAACTTGTCAAATTATCTGGTCGGATAGATATGGTACTCTCACAAATGGATGTCAATGTTGCACTTGAAGATGAAGATGTTGTCGTTTTCGATGCCGAAACGGAAATGGAGCAAACTGAACTAGACGACAGTGAAGAATCCCAAATAGAATCTGAAGAGGAATATTTTGAAGATGAGGATGAAGATATGGAAGAATAAACATTCAATTAATGATTACTGTGCTATATTTACATTATAATTCTTCTACAGATGAACTTGAACCAAGTGCGACAGCCTTGGATTCTAGATCCTCAAGAGATTTCGCTTGTAAATCTTCTTCAGTTTCTTCTTCAATAGTTGCAAATTGATTCAACGATGTGGATAAAGTAAAAGTATCTGCGATTTGTAGTGAATCAATTTTTTTCAAATTATTTGTGCGAGTTGATGTTTTAACTCTTTTTATCGTATTTCTTGCTTCGGCCATTGATACTCCTTTCATCAAGAACGTAGTCAATTCCATAGTATGCGCATTTTGATCTTCTGGCGTAGTATTTTGTTGATTGGTATCCAAAAATGTAATATCGTTTATACTAGCATCCTCAGCAGCCTTCTTTTGGCCTTCCAATTTCTTCTTTTGCTCATTCGCAAGCCTTTTTGCAATCCGTTTGTCAATTAGTTCGTTATCCAGCTGCGCTTTCTACAATCAGGCATTATTTACTTTAAGCATCTTTGAAAATTTATAAAGGGTTTCAAAGAAATCTTGCGGTGAATCTTTCCTATCATTTTCATCTTCGCCAAACATTTCGAATAATGATTGCATCCTGGTTTCTAGAATGCCCATTTCCTTTTTGATCGTTTCCAGCTTATCTTTTGCCGAAACTATAAATACCTGTTTTTAACTTTTGATTACTTGGAAAGTGGAAATAAACAGATCGCTGGGATGAGTAATCAATTCTATCCACTCGTCCATCTCTTTTTCCAAATGTAGAAGGCCTTCTTCAAGATCTTTTACACATGCAAGTAGATTGGGTATATTCATCCTGCCAACATATACTGCCTGGTCCATTTCATTCATGAAATCAACAGTACCAGGATACTGCTTATCCAATATTCTGGCGATATAATGCAGCAACGTTGGGCAATAGAAGCGATTGTTTGCTTCTGCTTTAGTGTCTTTTAGCTTTCATTAAAAATAGTTTTACCAATAGTAACGAGTCTATCTTGAAGCCTTTTGCATTTCCCCTAAAAGTTGATCCATTCAAGAAATTACCAATGACCAGTACTACTTGCAAAAGGTTGTAGAATGCTTTCGAATCTTTAACTTGGCCAATCGCAGTTATAATTGTCTGGATATCAGGGTAGACTTCATCATATTCTTGTTGAAATTTCAACCTAAATATCATAGAAGTCAGTCTTTTGCTGAGATTAGGAATATCAGCAACTGACAAAATAAATTGTTCTGCTATTCCCAATTCTTCAGTTGACCCATTATACGATTTAATGGTTTCAATGATATCTAAATCGGGTATCGAGGGAGCCAAGTTGCACAATTTTTCCAAATTCAACACTTTATCGTTCAAGGTGAAAATCGCACCTCTAATTGTATCGAAAGGCAATTTGAATCCATTCAGCACTATTTCAATATTTTGTGATATCTTGCGATCTAATATTCGCACTACAGTTTTCTTTTCTGACTTTACTGCTTTAACCTCGACTTCTTTCTTTGTGAATAGTTCATAAATATCATCTTCATTTAAAACAGCCAAATCGCTTGCCTCTTTGTGTAATTTCTTCCATATAGTATCGTGTAACATATGGTTTGGAATTTTTGACCATTGAAAGGGCTGATTAAGTACAAGTATACCTTTAACGGTTTCTTTTTCTGTTTGGTAGGCTCCTTAGCTTTCAACTTCACTCCTATCGACGGTGGGGCTAATGGTGGTGGGGGAGGTGCTGGCGGTACTGGTGGTGGAGGAGGTGGAGGTATATTTGGAACAGCTGGTATTGAGACCTCCTCTTCCTTCTTAGCTTCCTCCAGCTCAGCTCTTTTTTTATCCTGCAATATCTCAACTAAAGTTTCTAATCTCTGAATTTCTTCCCACAATCGACCTAACCTTAGCATCCAATTACCTATCCCTGCTGTTTTCGCAATTCTACTTCGAGCATGCTTTCGATCAACTGGAATAGCACCATCAGCGAGAAAATCTGACGGCATCGAATCAAAAAAGTTGGTTCCAAATGAATCAGATGGAAGGTTCAGCTCCAAAATTCTTTTGCGTTCCTTTTCCAGAATTTGCTCTGGACTGTCAAATGCAGAACCGCTATTGAGCCCCGCCGCAAATTTGCTTCCTGTATCGTTTGCTTTACGCAGGAGAACGCTATTTCTTCTTTCAAGTTCATAAACCTTTTCGCGAAGCTGCAACACTTCTTCAGATGAAGATTGGTAATTTTTGGCGGAACCACGCAATGAAACCCCAAGCTCACTCTCAATCGCCAATAAAAATTCAGACTCCAAGTTTTCAGACATACTTACGCTATTCATTTGTTCAATGTTCAAGTTTTCGATCAAAGAATACAATGAGCGAGTAGAATTTTCAACTAACCGGAAAATTCTGGCAGTATTTTCTCTTTGCTGCAAGTCTTCAATTGGGTAGTTTCCATTTTTTTCTTTCAACTTGGAAAATATATTTGACAAATTTTGTAATGTTAATGTCAGGAAGTGTCCAGCCATCGACGGATCCGGGAAAGAACCAATTGCCTGGAAAAGGGATTCGATAATTGCTCGAGAATCTCCCATCATTTCTGTCTTTGTTTTAAAAGTTCTTTCTTGTACTTTCAAGTCATTTTCCCGATCCTGAAGATACGATTTTGCTTGCACCAAGAAGTCTTCAGTTGGAGATTTTGACAATAAATCCTGAATTATTTTAAATAATCCACAAGCTTCTAACATTTTTCGAAGTTTGGACCTTTCAAAAATAGAATCAGATGAAGATACGAATCCATTGAAGAATACCATAGTTTGCGACCGAAAATACCACACTGTGGACAGATCTAACAACATGGAATTGCTGGCTAAAGAATAGCGTTTTGCTGCTACTTTATCACTAGGAAAAATCGGATTTCGAAGTGAATTTACCAAAAAGTAAAATGGCATCGATTCATTTTGATATTTTTGAAGCTCGTGCACAACCTGAATTACAATATTTTTTAAATTATCGTCGACAATACACGCCGGGCCAACTATACCGGAAATTGTTGACAGCAGTTCGATATACGCATTGGTTAGCCGCTGATCTTTTAACATGTGTTCCTGTATCAAAGGTTTGGGCAACGCATAGCACCAGAGAATTTGTCTTATCAGCCCACCGGAAGATAAAATCGCTGTCATCCCAATATCATTCTTCATAATTAATTCTACACATCTAATTACTTCCAGTCGCAATTCATCTGGTAAAATTGAGTCAGCATACCATGGTATTGAATTTGGAGTAAGTGGCAGCGGTTTTTCCGTGTCCGGTCTTCCTCCGCGTAAAGTCTTGTTTTCATAATATCTTCTTTTCAAAGTTTCTGATTGATAAAAAGGTGTGCATACTCTATCCAATGATATCTCTAACGTTGATATTCCATTAACTCCAACAGATCCACTATAAGATACTATAGAGTTTACAAAATCAGTCAAAAATGTGTCGTTTTTCATTGCTAATTTTAATCTTAAGGAGGTTAAATGTCTAAACAATGCTTTTAGGGATATGTTTCTAAATCAGAGTCAAATACCTGTTTGCCAAGTTGACAATGAACCACTCGGGAGAGTTTTCGGGAAATTTTGAATGATCACTCTTGGGTATTCCAAGATAAGGTAGATTAGTCCGTGGATTTACTCCAACTTCAGTACCAATACTTTCTGCACGTTTCCGTAATTCTGGAACAACATGTAAAGGTTCTTTGGGAATGTTCTGATAAGAAGAATAGCTATGTAAAGATCTCCTGTGGTCCAATGTTTCGTTAGAGCGTTTGCTTTCAACTTTTGAATTCTCTCTTTGATAATTCTTTAAGATCCTTTCCCTATTTTCTCCCTTGAAACTGGATTTTGAACTTAACATTGATATTGGCGATTTCGGTGGACGGTTACTATCAAACGTAGATCTTGAATGAACAGATGTAGGATTGCTTGGGGTACTTCCAGAAAGCGAATGCTGTTGTTTCATGGTTTCAGATGGTATGCTGGTAGGCTGAGATGGAACTGAAGCAAAATAAACACCTGTAGACTTTGAATCAAAATAGCTTGCGCCTAATCCTAGCCCGTTATTGCTAATCTGATTTTGCTCCTCACGATGAGGGGGCAGCGGTTTGTTTTTGTACTTTTCTCTGTTTTTTGTCAATTCGTTATATCGCTGAATAATCGCAATCTTTTCCTCTTTGCTCTGCTTTGACAAGTTCATCCTCTCCGCTTCGTCCATTTGCATAGCAATTAGTACTGCGTTAAACGCCTTATCAATATCTACACTCTGAAATCGATCCACATATAATTTCTTTTGCTGCATATCGTACTTTGACATTATCGCTTTCGTTTCCTCTGACAAATTGGAATTATTCAAGTAATGGTTGAATTGCCTATTAATTCTTGCGTCTTCGTTTTGACCGCCTTCTGATATACCGGCTGTGGTATTTTCGACCACTGAAGACCTTGAAATATCTGTGGATTTGGGCTTGCTCCCAAATGATATCCTCTTCCACAGAGGTTTCTTGTTCTCCTTTTTGTGTTGTTCCAGCAGTTCCACTTTTGCTGTGTATTCCAGCGCATTCAAACTTTGGCGTACATTCTGAGGAAGATTACGCTCATCCTGAATTACTTTAAAAGTACCATCATTTTTTCAAATTCATACTGAAATTTCTTGTTCATATATCTTTTAAACTGTACAAAAAAGTCAAAGAATTAACGTGATACCCAGCTGTAGTCAATCAATCAAATACAAACGAGAAAACAGCCGCAAGGTATTAAGCGTCCCTCGCAATAAAGAATGAGAAGGTGGTTCAATAAAGTCTCTTGAGCCAACATAACCATCTATCATGAAGAATATTTTAATCGCCCGAAGCAACCAAGTATCAAAAGCATCATTATTAGCGTAGGCTCGCTTGGATTTAGAGGGTATTAATTTGCTACGTAGCAGCTTCGCGAAAAGCATTTTTTACAAATCCAAAAATGATTAAGAGGATTGACAGAACGAGTACCACTAGTTGGTCACCCGCCACAGAAAAAGAACCTTTATTAGCTTTAGGATCAGTTGCTGGAGCACTTGATGCATCATTCTCATCCAAAGCAGAATTGGAAATTTATTCACTGAATCTAAATTCAGCTGACAAGAACCTTTTGAAATTACATTCAATCACCAGCAATTCAAGGTACAGTTGATCTGATGTAGATTTAATCGAATTGCATGGGGTGCAGCACATCTAGCATGTGGAAAAGAAAACGGAGAGTTGGACATTTGGGAAACCAAATCTCTATTAAAAAAGGTAGATAAGCCATTCTATTGTGCAAAGCACTCAGGGCCTGTTCGCGGTTTAGATTTCAACCCAGTTACCACCAATTTACTAGCCTCTGGTGCATCAGATGGAGAAGTAAATATAAGTTGATGATAGATTTTGATTTGGGATTTGAATCAAATTTCCAGCCCGTACGAGCCAGGTGCTAGGTCCCAAAGACTTGAAGATGTTACCTGCCTGGCATGGAATAAGCAAGTATCTTATATTTTGGCTTCCGGCTCTACAAATGGATACAGCGTTATCTGGGATTTACGCAACCGCAAAGAACTTATAAAAATGAATAATCCTGGAGGAAGAAAGCCAATAACTGCAATATCATGGAATCCAGATATCGTAATCATCTTTTTAAAATAGCCTACTCAATTGTTGACATGTAGTGATGACGATGCCAATCCCGTGATATTAATGTGGGATTTGAGAAATGCCAGTGCTCCTGAAAAGGTTGTTTATTTTTAACATAGACTCTGAGCGGTCATTCGAAAGGTGTTTTGTCGATGGACTGGTGTCCCAAGGATTCAGAATTACTACTCTCTTGTGGTAAGGATAATAGAACAATTGTTTGGGATACATTAAGAGGAATACCTATTGGCGATTTGGTGCATTCTGCAAATTGGAGTTTTGATACTAAATGGTGCCCTCGAAACCCAGACTTGTGTGTTGTAGCTAGTTATGATGGACGAGTATCTGTACACTCGGTTCAAGGAGCCAGTAATCACCCAGAAGAAGATATTTTTTCCCCGCCACCTCCGGTTCACCAGGAAATTGATCCAACTGATCCATTTGCTCAAATTGGAATGGTTCCAAGTAACAGTAATCAGAGAGTTCAGCAACCTGTATTTACGTTACCTCACCCTCCAAAGTGGTTACGTAAGTCTATTGGAGCAGTTTGGGGATTTGGAGGGAAATTAGCAATTTTTGACAGTGCTCATGGGTCTAAAGTTTCAATCAAATCCATTCCAATGAATGACGAATTTGTGTTTAGAACATCTCAGTTGGAATATATTTTGCAGAGTGCTAACCCAGAAATCACCTCACAATATTGCGATTATATGAAAGATTCAGAATTTGTAAAGTCTGAAAAAGATAAGGATGTTTGGAAATTTATGAAAACATTATTTGCGTCAAATTCTGCCGATTTAATTAGAGATTTTCTAGGCTTTGACGCATCCTTTGAAAAGCAAGATCGCTTGTCCGCCCTACTTCAAAAGTTAAATCTGAAAAGATCTGGGGATGATGAAAAAGAAGAATTACCACCGCCTAAAAAGGATGCTTTTGCCTTATTTTCCGGAAAACAAAACGAGGAAGCCGATATTGATAGCATAATCACCAAATCTATTATTGTGGGCGATTTTGATCTGGCAGTCGATGTATGTGTCGCAACCAACCGTATGGCGGATGCGTTCATGCTGTCATATTATGGCGGTCCAGAACTAATTCAAAAAGTACAATTAGAGTATTTCAAAAAGAATTCAAATATTAGACCATATGCAAGATTACTTGAAAATATTTACAATGGAGATCTCACAGATGTTGTTGAGCATGCGAAATTGGAAGGTAACGACTCTTGGAAAGAGCTGCTTGCTTTGGTGTGTACTTATGCTAAACCTGAAGAATATGCCCATTATTTCTCTTCGTTAGGAAATCGGATGGTAGTGTCTTCTAGCTCTGAAAGGAAACATGTCGCAGCGCTTTGCTATCTTGGTGCTGGCGAGCTGGAAAAAGTCGTCTCACTTTGGTGCCAGGGACAATCAAGCAAGCGCACAGTAATTCCTGGTGACAATATTGAACTGTTGAATATGATTGAAAAAATTTCAATATTCAGACAAGCAATTGGGTATCAAGATCAGGACTTGGTTTTGCAAGACCCTCAAGACAATTATGCACTTTCTGAATTGTATGACTTGTTTATTGACTATGCATATACTGCTGCTACTCAAAACAAATTAGACGTTGCATATAGATTTTTGGAGCAAGTGCCTCTGCATTATATACCTTCTAAGCCATTAACAGATGTTGGTATTTTAAGAGATAGAGTTTATTCGTCTCTTAGTTACAAACAAAGTGTAAATGGACAACCTCCTGTATTCCCGTTCGAAAGAGTGGAAGTATTCGATGGCGAGAAACTGCAAAGAGAAAGAGAGGCTGCGGAGAAAGCTAGAGCAATCCCAAACAACCAATATCAAACGTTCAACTCGAATAATGCTGCACCTGCAAATAGTTGGAATAAACAGCCTTACGGCGAACAGGGTCGTTTCTCACAAAGTAATCAAAATTATGCTCAATATCAGCCACCAAACACTAATCAATACTCGACCAACAACCAATATCCACCGAGTAGCGGAAGTTACGGACAGCCCCCAGTTAGCAACCAATATAATCAGGGTGCTACTCCATACCCACAACCACCTTCGATCAATAAGTTTAGTCAACCACCGGTTGCAGGATATGGAACCACTCCTCCAATTTCAAATCCATATGTCACACAACCTCCTTCATTCAACCCTGTTCCGCAACAATCTGCCTCAGTGAACCAATGGGTACCTCCTCCTCCAACTAGTTATAATTCTGCACCTCCAGTAACTGCTGCCACCAGAGTTAATTCCACTGGTCATGCACCACCAATTGCAGAGGCTCATTATGAACCGCCGACATTTGTAGCCCCAAACGCAAATCAAAACTTCAACTTTCCACTACCTAGATCTGATTCCGTAGTATCTCAACCTCCTCCTCCACCAATTGAGCCAAAGATTCGTAATATTTCTTACTAAAGATAGCAACACATGATAGGAGCCAGATCACAAACCCTGCAGAAAAGGCACTATTTGAATCCCTCACAAAGCAATGGGAGAAACTGACTAACTCCACAAAGAGTGTAAGTATTTATCTAAAATAGTTGGAAGAACAAAAGAATCTATCTGATGGCCAGAGAAAACTAGAGATACTATTCGATCAGATGAACAGCCATCAAGTGGAACAAGGCGTGATTGCTCAGTTGACAGGATTTTCGAAAGGTATATATTTTTTTATGCAGCTTTGGAAAATGCAGATTATGCAACTGCTCAAAAGGTTGAGCATGATTTGAGAAGGAATCACTTTACATCGACTGGCCAGTGGATTGTAGGGATCAAACGATTGGTGGATGGATTAGAAAAACTCTCAAGGCCAGCACCATCCCCTGCAGTCCAGCCTGCTGTCCAACAACCAAGACCAAGTATTAGTGGTGCTTCGGGAATACCTCCTCCCCCAATATCAGGTAGTAAATATGGTGTAAACCCTGTTTCTTCTGGAAACTTTGGCCCTCCTCCTATACCAACTAACTCGTATGGGGCACCTCCAATTTCTGGCAATTATAACCAGGTTTCTGCCCCTCCACCGATATCTTCTAATTATGGAGCCCCACCTTTGCAGACAAATTATGGTACTCAGCCAACATCCAATAACTTTGGGCAACCCCCAATTCCAAACAACCCACCTCCAATTAACAACTATGGTGCGACTCAAACTCACAGCATCCCCCCTACTACAAACAATTACGGAGCTCCCCCAATCCCAAGTAATGCTTTCTCCACTGCATCGGGCTTCCCTCCGAGTAATCCTCCGTCAAATAGTAATCTCCCACCAGCCCCTGCCGCTGTAGCTCAACCATCTATTCCTACAGCTGTTGCGCCTCCTCCTGTGTCCAATAACTATCAGGCGGCTCCAAACTATCCTCCTCCGCCAAAAGTGAGTGAGACCTCCTTTACAGCAGCCCCACCTGTCCTAGCTCCTGCAAATACACCAAATAATTTTGAGGCTGCCAAGATACTCCCTCCTCCTAGTGGAAATCTACATGGTGGTGAATCTTTTGCAAGTGGACAGAATCCACCAACTTCAATTGGACGCCCTCCAGTGCCAACACAGCCTCTCTCTCAGACTCATCATGGATTAAGTAACGGAATAGACAATCAATCTAAACCTCCAGTGACTAATGGAGTTTCAACTGGAGTTTTAGGGATTCAAAACACTAAATCTCCTTCACAGAAAGCTCTAGCGATGCCAAGCTCTCAACCTCCTCCAACAGGAGGGTTTCCTCCAAAGAGTCCTCCAAGATTCAATCAAGCACCAGTGGGAACACGACCACCGATAGCAGCAAATGCCCCAAGACCTTCCAACAATATTCCACAGGGTCAACCTATGTCTAGGCCACCGCCTGGAGCGCCAATACCAAATCGTCCACCTGCAAACGGTCCTCTTGTAGGCGGACCTCCACCTGGAAATCCATCTTTTAGACCACCTCCAAGTAGACCTGTTGGTCCTCCTCCTACTTCCTACCCTAGACCTGCAGGAAACCAGAACCCTTTTTAATTATCCCTCTATTCAGTGAATAAAGCATTATTATGGAAAGAGTTTTGTTTTTGTATTTGTTTATCCACGCAAGCTGAGTTGAAAATGTTGGTGTACCGCGGAAGTCCGATATGCTGAGTTTAAGACATATTTATAAGTATAATAAGTTGAACAATCTAGATAATGACGATAATAGGAAGAAAGATTCAAGAAATAGTACTAAAAGGCGAGATACAATTTAAACTAGTAGTGGAAAAAATTCGCTTGATGATAAACAACCAAAATCACCAAGTGACAGATAGAACCAGACGTGATTCAAATATAATAGATGATAGATCACTTGTAGACGATGAAAGTTCGTATATTGACGACCCTGAATCAGATTTTGATTGCGTGTCGATAGCTGACACTTTGGTCGACTACCCTACTCCAATCAGACCACCCGTCTTGCTAGTAGAAAGATCAGAAACTGGAAACTGGCAACCAGTGAGGCCGACTCTTCAACTAGATCCGGAAACTATTAGACAGAATAGAAGGCTCCGTGACCAATGGTGTTAAACAAGTTGCCCCAATAGATAATCCAAAGTTTTTCATGCCGTAATAAATTTATCCAAATCAGTCTATCTTTGGCTAATTAAGATGTGAAATTTTAATTTTGTGTCTGTGTTGAGAATCAGCCATTTTAATATATACTGGCATAAAAGGAAAAAGTAAAAGGATTTTCTTGTATGGCAGAGGGTAACCTTTTTCAGAAGCTATCTAACGGTGTAAAGCTGGGCAAGCTTAAACTCAAGCGAGCACTAATCAAAGTACGAGGAATCTTTAAAAAATCAAAGACGCCAGAATACAAACCAGTAGAAACAGAAGATGGTCAATTTGTTGTAACCGTTGATACTCCTCCGCCGTTTGTCGGCACCCTTCCTAGAATAGTTGAAGAAGATGAAAGTGATATCCAATCAACTGCAACCATAACACAGGAAGTTTGCACGGTGCCTGTAGAAACTGCACCTCGAAATAGACGACACTCGTTTGCTAATATATTCCATCGAGATTCTCTTCCTCGAACGATGGACAAACGAAGATCAATGATAATCACAAGTGCAAGATATCCTGGCTACAGAGATAGTGGTAGGGAACTTTGGCGACATTCATTATCAAGGGCCGAAATGGAAGCAATTATTCTTGAAAGACGCTCTAAAAGAGTATCTCTTGTGCAAAGTATGAACGGGTCAGATTGGGAAGAAGTAGCTCCCCAGTTGGAACTTGATTCTGCGACCTTGAAAAGAAATAGTCGGCTTAAAGATGATTGGTGTTGAATAAATGATTTAGTAATGTTTTAGCTTCATCTGTCCAAAAAGTCTCTGGTCATCAGTGGCGAATATTTTAGCAGTATAAAGTAAATGTTTAGCTGTCATTTTTGATCAATTTGCTTACTTTGAATTATATTGATCAGACAAAAGTCTCGTGCAAGCCATCATAGTATAGTGGCAGTACTCAGCGTTGTGACCGCTGCGACGCAGGTTCGATTCCTGCTGATGGCAATGGTTCCATAGTGTAGTTGGTTATCACACCAGACTTTGAATCTGGTGACCCGAGTTCGAATCTCGGTGGGACCTTTTTGATTTTTGCGTTACTTAAAGTAGCATGTGTTTTAATTGGACTGAGGTTTAAATTGACAAGAGTTTTTTCATCAGGAAGGTGAGTGAATTAAGAGGAAGCTTTTCAAAATTAGGACTGGTTGATTTCTGATAGTTTCTCATATCTTTAACCACGGCTGATCCTGACCAAGAGCGTTCCTAAAATGAATTCTGATAGTAGGTCACACCAAAACCTACTTCAACGGATGCACACTAAATTTCAGTTTCATTAAATTTTCTAACAAATGTTAGAATTTACAAAAATTGCCTCGTTTTACGGAGGACCAGTTAGGAAAAAAGTTTGCAATCAGCAAATAAATACATTCAGTCGAAACTTCACTATGTACTTCTAACTCCCGTGCAAAGATGGTTTCCTCTCCAAAGCTTTTCTATATATACCCCGCTGGGGGGTACCTTTAATTTTATTGGCTATTGAAAATTTTCCGCTGGCTTGTGGCTGACCCTTCCTTGATCATAGAAGCACGATGGATGCCGTTACTTTTGGTTGCATACAGATAAGCAAGTTTGAAAGAGTCTGTAATTTCAAATTTGCACCAGCTTTTCAAACTGAAACACATTTATTCGGAATGTCCTACATTCTAATATGCACGAAATAATCAGATGTGAGGAGAAAATCGCGCTGAAAACAACCTTTAGAGTCTGTTTGTTGAACAAAAGCGATCTACGATCAAGAATCAAATCCAGAAATATTGACAATTGCAATCAAGTATGTTTCCACATCAGCAGACGACATTTCCCAAGGATGCATGAATCGACAATTCTACTCGAGAATCTAGCAATAGCGATTTTCTTGTGCAATTGAATCATACGAAAACATTCTATAGTTTTTGTTTGAGTGAATGTGATCTGAAATTGCAATATGAAACAAATTATTATGACAACATTTACATTGATGAGTGCTCTGGATTAAGGTCTGAGGTGTGAGGATTAAATTTTCATCACAGAAGGGGCCAGACATTAAACGCATTTTTAATTTCGCGGTGAAAGGAACATTTTAGGACAAAGATAAAAATCATATTAAATCCACTGTATATAAATTGAATTGCAAATGTTGAGTTACTATGCTTTGGCTGTTGCCAACCTCTGTTTTTTCTGCGTTTATTGGGAATGGATTGTTTGTATACCCCAACCAACTGAATATACCCACTGTAGCGTCAGACATTTCCACTTACAATATGATGGCATCCAATAACACGCAAATTTCCACTCTTTATGTTTATTCAGGATCCATAGAGTATGACGCTCCAATATGGAATGTCTACTTTAATTATTCATCCATTGCTTTGCTTTCGAAGGCTGCCAAAGTACAAAATATCTTTTACATGTTTGATAATAGCCAAGTATATCCTTCAAACTTGAACTTTGCAGATCTTGGAAACCAATTGGCGTCGTACGTTTGCGGTTCTAATGCTACAGGAATCGCTCTTGACTTTGAACCACTTTCAGCAATGGTGCCTTTTACCGCCTCTCTGGTTTCGTACTTGGGAACAGTTTTCAACAGCACCAAATTTAACTGCATTAACGCTAGATATCCAAACGGAAGATTAATTGCATTTTATGGAGTAGCAAGTGTATCTTCACCAGTGCTTGATGCTTTGGGCCCAAATAACTTTTACATCTTAAATGGATACGATTTGTACGGAAACCTGGCAACCTGCGAAAGTCCTACTGCTTATGGAAAACTGTTAAATACATTGTTGACTGCTTTTCAAGGGATAGCCAAACAAAAGAAATACCCCGTCAACTTTTCTGTTATAGCTCCAGCGTCTGCCAGTACCAATGAATTCACTTTCTACCTAAAGAATGGAAAATCTTACTCTAGTGGATATCAAAACTTTGCGAATGGCTCTGGATACTTGGAAACCGCGCTTCAAACAATTCATAATCAAAAATATGGATCAAACTATGTTGGAACCACTTTATGGTGTTATACCTCAGTGATCAATATCACTGGCTATGCGTTTTATCCCACAAATCCATTCCAGATGAATGGTGAGATGCAATGGCTCTCTAAAAATCTTTACTAATAAATCACAATGTGGTTTGGCTAAAATTTAATATCCTGCAACTCCGACAAAAGTTTAATCATTGATGTTGTTCAAGGCATATTTTTTACTCAATGTTGCTGTTGGATTAGCTACTGGAAACGGTATATTTGTATATCCTAAAGGATTAAATACTGATGTAATAGTTTCGGATCTGACCAGATACAACTCTGTGGCCACTCCGAAAAGTGCAATCACTACCGTACACCTCTACACAGGGTCGATAGACTTTCAAGGAAAGTGGATAATCCCGTTCAATAATGCTAGTGTATCTCAAATTCTCAAAGCTGAAAAAGTGAATCGCGTACACTATCTTTTCGACAATGCAATTCTGTTCAATCAGCTACCATACCAGGAACTCAGTTATAATTTAGCGTTACTGGTATGTCAATCCAATCATGTCGCTGGATTAACGGTTGATTTTGAGCCAATGTCAGAAATGATTGAATTTGTGGCAAACCTGGTAAAATACATGAACCCACTATTGGCGAGCACAAAATACAACTGCCGAAATAGTTATTTTCCAAAGGGAAGAATGCTTTCAATATACGGAGGAGTAAAACAGATAAAGCCCATATTATCAGCATTTAACCAAAACAACTTTTATATAGTAAATGGGTACGATTTATTTGGCGATTTGGCTTACTCGGAAAGCCCGGTTATGTATGGTCAACTGTTGAAATCTGTAATCAACCAATTTCTATCACAGTCGTCGCAAAGCATACTGTTTTCTGTTATAATTCCTGCTGCTGCCAGCACTAATGAATTCAGCTACTATATTCGAAACGGAAAGAAATTATCGAATGGATTTCATACTTTTGATAATGGCAAAGGATACGTTGAAACTGCGATTCGGACGATTGCACAGTTAAGGCTGGGTTCGAATTATGTAGGCACAACGTTATGGGCGTATACCAGTTCAATCACAGTCTCACAGTATTCGTTCTTTCCTATCACGCCTTTTCAATTGACTGGTGAAATGCAATATCTTGGCTTGAACTTGTAACATCCAGATTAAAAAATGAATTGAATTTAGTTGAAAATTTTTATTTCGAAATAACTGATTTCCCTCTAATCCACTTGTTGATGAATTCCAATGAATGCTCAGGCTAAAATTAGATGTATTTACTTGATCAGCAGGAACAAAATGAGAAGAGTTGTATACTTTCAAGAAAGCAAAGTTTTCAAACTGACGATAAACTCCTGCTGGACGCCCAGTTACGCTTGAAATCCACTCTACATCCGTAACGTTATTGAATCCATCATGACCGTGCCAAGGAAGGTTGAGTGCCCAGGCTTTGTTCCCAATCCAGTTACATGTCCAGTCCGCATCTCCAGCATAAACCAAAATATCAATGCCATCTTCCAACAATGATGGTACTCCAGCTACAATTGGCATCATTATATCTCCATTCTTTCTGAAATCTGCTCCGACTTTATCATTACAACCAACAAAAGTGCGGTCAACTCCCAACTGTCTTTGAATATCTGGTGAATTAATCCATTTCGCCATTAAAATTTCGGATTCATCAAACGATTTATCACCAGGTGGTTTTCTCAAGTCGTACGGATTCAACTTGGTTTTATCGAAATCACTTCCAGTTAGAGCTTCACAAAACTCTGCAGCTGGTTTACAGGTGTGATGAGTTGGGAATAAATAGCAAGTTTTAATTAACGCTGCACAGGCAGGCCATCCAAGACGCATCTTTTTGATGACTCCTGGTGATAAAATTGGTCCATAAGTAGTATCTTGTGCCATATCTGCATAATATTCATATTGCACTAAAGAGTCAGTGATGCCATTTCCAATAGCTAACGATTTCAAGTTAATGAGTAATCCTTCTTCCCTACCCTGTTCAATAGCATGTTTGTGATCTTGAATAGACTTGGCGATTGCTGGGATGTAATGCCCAGCGTAGGATTCTCCTGTAATATGGAAGCTTTGCTTGGAATATTTTGGAAATGCGTCAAAAAATAGCTGGAGAAAAGTCTGCACATTTTCAGCAGCAGACGCTGTGGTGTCTATGACTTGCGTATCAGAATAGCTCAATCCAACATTTACAGGCTAGATTTAAAATCATGGTACTTGGTCTAAAAAGAAAATATTTGCATTGGAATTCCACGAAAAGTTGTTGAAGTCTGTTCCTGACCCATCTTTGTTGATGTTGCATGGACCAAGTTCAGTTAAAAGTCCAATAAAGGAGCTACATCCTGGACCGCCATTCAACCACATAATTACTGGATCTTCAGATGGTTTATCCCTGCTTTCAAAGAACCAAAAGTAATAGTGTTTATCATCTGCAGTGTCCAAATACCCCGAATACTGTCTAACAGTAGGATCGCATAACTTTCCGTTGGTTTGAACTCTCAATCCATAGCCTGGATAGCTTGAATGGGTGAATTGAGTCCATGCTGTATCTCCAGTTAATGAATTCGTCTTTACAAGAAGCTCCTTGGTAAACCTGCCAACATTTGTACCGAATTCCAGCAAATCGCTCTTTGCGTCTTGAAATTGAAGTAAAGGATTCAGTGCCAAAACTCTAGTAATTAAAAGAAACATGAGAGAAAATTTTTGATGCTCAAAGATTGTAGTGGGCATTAAGGTAACTACACAACCAAGAGGTGTTTGATTGTGGCTATGCGTATCATCTATCCATTTTAACTTGAGATGACTATATTGAATACGTATTTGTGATTCACAGTTAAGTGTGAATTGTATTTGGAGGGAGAGCCTCTTGGTTTGAAATTTCCATTCTTTGTTTATCACTAAAACAAAAGTAGCTATTCAATTGGCAACTTGAATATACTTTGAATAATTCTATTTAGCATAGGTGATATAAGAAACGGCTGAGAATCAGACAAGCGCCAGTGGTTTAGTGGTAAAATTCGTCGTTGCCATCGACGAGCCCCC